>VUJU01004770.1:0-12348 GCA_009835225.1 Aphis craccivora
TAGCTCTGCCAGTAGTTTGGTTATTTTAGCCCAAAAAGGAAATACAAAAAAAAAAAAAAAAAACAATAATAATAAAAACAAAGGGCTAAAATAAAACGTACAAAAAACCGTATTTTTCAGCTATTATTATTATTAATATAATATAAAAAAAAATCTTGATTTTCACCTGAAGTTACTTATGCCCAGGCAACGCCGGGTGGGACAGCTATAGTATTTTATAAAATTACAATTTATAAGAAACAATTACCAAAAAATAAAGTGTTCTTGATATAATATTTAAATATGCATTTTATTAATTTTTAATTATTAATTAATAATTATTTTCTTATTTGTTATATATATAATTATATAATAATAATGACCTCTCGGCTTTCCATTTCGGCTCTTCCATATTTATTAATATATTGTAGGGGTGGACCATCCTACATTTCTAAATTACATCAAACAAATTTAAAGTTTATCTTCTATATTCTATAATCTATATGTATACGTATTGTCGATATAATAATTGTTATCTGGTATTGAGCATCGTTAAATGTCTAAATGTCATATTACCATAGTATATAGTATATACACACGTATGTATACGTATAGCATTTAACTATACCTGTTTGTATATTCGTATCGTGCTGTCGTTGAATTTATTATTTTCGTGTTTTTGTAGTACTTAATTATTATGTCCGCAAAAAGCGTAAAATGGATTATGAAAATAGAAATTTTAACACCTCATGACTATTTATTTATTATTAACAAAATAAATGCTAATTAAAATGTAGGTATATTTTGAATGGATTTTTTTTTTGCTTTTTATGCTCTGGGCTAGCGGGCTGCTAGATTTTAATTTTCTAAAAATTGGCCCTGTAGTTCCTTAAAGTTTCCCATCCCTAATATATCGGGTTACTCGTGAGTCTTTTCTCGCTAGCCTACCCTTCTATGGGTGTCGATAACCAATATAATCAGTACCTAGGACCTAGGTCATATATATACATATATTATATTTATTTAATTTAATTTTCATATATATATATGAAATACTGGGCCCCACTGAGAAAACTCGTATATATATGTATATACATACAGTATAATTGAAATTAGACAAATTCTTACATTTACTCATATTTTATAATTTAACCATACATTTACATAAATTCTGATTTTTGATATTTTTAAGTTTTACGAAGACTTCTATTCTTTGATTTCATATTTTCAAATACTTAAGTTTTGTTTTATAAAGCTTAAGGAGTAGTTTTTGGTAATACAAACTTAATTTTTTTTAGTTACAACTTCCCTTCAATATTTAAAAATGAAAATAATATGCTTAAAAACTCAACGTAGATATATAATAATAGTTAATATGTTACTAAAGAAGTTAATGCTAAAAATTATCACTGAATTGTTAATGAGATAATTAAAACATAATCACATACAATCAACATACTTTTGATGGTACAATAAAGTTGCACCATGTATAAACATTATTTAATATAGTATTAAAGCAGGTCATACGATTCAAATATAACAGTAAATGATGCGAATTTTCATAGTACCTAATTCATTTTCATATTTTAAATAAAACTTATTAATGTATTATTTTATTACGTATAATATATAATATTCTCATTCTTACAACTCGTAATCTGCGTATATAATATAGGTATTATGCGTTTTTAATAACAATGAGTATTATTTAGTTTTATATTTTTTTTTACAAACCTTAGTTATTTAAATAAGCAGAACTAATTGATAAATTATTTTCATTAGCAAACTTGGTGAAACAGTATAACCACACATTCATGTAGATTATTTAAGGATACAAGAAATGTAAACAAAAAATTTTTTTATAAAACGGTGTAAACGTCTTACCACTGCAACATTATGCATATAAAATTTCTGCAACGATGTTTTTAGGACAGAAAAAACAATGAAATCTACAAACCTTTAATATATTATACGGATTGTGTTCGGTGGCGGTGAACAGCATGAAACCACATAGATCATAATAGTTACAATTAACAAAACGATGCATGAAAAAACGGTAGATAAAAAGTGGTATACCAATGAGGATAAGGTATTATTATTATTGTTGTTTAAATAGCAAATTAATATTTAAGTTTTTTAAAAGAAAAGAAAATAACAGAAAATAAGATAGGCAAGTGGGTTAAACGTTTAGAAAAAAAATAATGTAAATTAAAAACTTATATACAATTTCGTATTAAATTTCTAAGAATTTTTAAACAGCAATTTATTTTTAGTATTTATAGAAAAAAATTGGGAATTTAAAATGTATATTGAAAATTCAAACTGATTTGAAATATTTATGACTTTTGATTATACATAAAAAATTACTATATAAATATTGATAGATATTTTAATTTTCTGCAAGTACTTCTTTGTTTTTGAATTACAATAAAAAAAAAAAACAAAATCAATTTTGTCGATTACTGATTTTGTTTAAAAATCCAATTTTGGTTTGTTTTTTTTTATTTTTTAAAGTAGGTACAAATAATGTTTTACTTTTGATCTTCCCAAGTACTTACTTAATAGAATTTACTACCATAAACCACTCCTAAAGTTTAAAAACAATTTATTTTTACCGTGATCACAAATTCACAACCAAAAAAACACACTTTATTGTTCCATTCAGAATTTGAAAATAGTGACACATATTACGAGGTTTGATGCCTATTAGTTAGCCTATTAGAGATAGTGTCCAACCGTACTTTATTATTTGTTTTGTCACCAATCCAAAATAAACTATATTCCGTTTTCATTTCATATGTTTTTATTATAGAGATCATTGATCGCATATTGATAAATGGTCCGGATATGTATTTGTTTAGGCAGGCGGGTCGAGCACTTTCGATACAACAGAGGTTAGAATTTCTATTGATATAATATTTTATATTATTAAAATTTTCACTTCCTAAACAGAATTGTAGTATCGACATAAATCGAATTTTTTTTTTTATCATCGCCATAATCATCTACCACCACATCATCATGAGGCCCGCTGATTTTGACAGATTTACAATTTTTTACTGCACGAAGCTTTTCCGACAATAACATAATAGCCCTACGGCCCTACATAGCTTTAATAGTGTGCTATACTATGCAAAATGTGTTAATATTATTATTATAGTAGACGACGAGATTCGAACTAAGAATTTTTGTTTGGCGTTTTCATTTTGTAGGATTTTGAGTGCAATATTTAATAAATTGATTCCACTAGAAACAAACTAATTATAAGCTAGAGAATCGATTAAAATAATCATGTTTAAAAACATGATAAAACAATATGACTTTATTGTTGGACTATTGTATTGCACAATAATTATAGAATTAAGTATTATCTTATTTGGTTTTCATGAAATTAGTCTATATATATTAAAATTTGTGTGTGTATTCCGGAGAGGGATAAAAAATTTAAAGTTAGGTTAGGGTAAATACTTTTAGCGTGATATTTTTTTCACAGTTAAATCATTAAAATCAACGTGCAATTTGTGATCTAATAATAATATTATACATAAATTTGAGGTATTATTGGCGCCAACATTTTTTACAAAAATACGGTATTCTATAAAATCAGCCTATTAATAGAAATACGTAAAGAGCAACATCATTATTATTTCAAATTAGTTGCTGCATTACCTATTACAATATTTACATAGAATTTAATATGTCTATTTATTTTTTATAATAACATTCTAGCGTAGGTTGCACTCTTTCCCTTAATGTTTTTTGATTTATTTGTAATTAATAATTATTATACATTAATGTATCCGTGTAAACATGCTCATTACGATTTTGACCGTGTAGTCTAATCGGATTTTCATTACCTGTAAAAATTCAAATCTTGTATCTGTGTAACAAAAAAAGTATAGATACCGTATAGATAATGTATATACCTAATGTTTTTCAATAAATTAGCTATCATACTAATATGAAACTATATAATATATATATATATACATATTAAATAAGTAGTGAGGGAAAAAATATTAAATATACCACCTACCTTGTTTTGATCAGGAATCTTAATATTTAAAATTGTATACCTACAGCGAATGTTTCACTTACAGTGTAATTTTAATCGTACTTTAATTAAATTATAGTTATTGTACTCAATTTAATCGCCCCAATCTTTAAGGTTTACATTTAAAAACTGGTAAAAATCAGTAGATGATGGTGAAAAACTTAAAATCATTGAACTATTTATATTTACGACCATCAATAGTTAAAAATAACGATTTAAAATTTTAGGATGATTTCATTATAATATGTTTTTTAAGTAAAAAAATAATATTTTATAAGTAATACAAGTATTTCAAGTTATGGCTCTTTGATGTAATACAAATTGTATTTAAAAAAATATATTAATACCTACGAAAAAATACAGTTATTATAAACAAGATGGACAATATAGGTACTGGTGTCGAATAATATTACATAATAATATTATTATTATACATTGAGTTTTTTCAACGTTAAACTATGTCTTTCAGTAAATATATTATTTTCTGCTATATTTTTATGGTTAGGTGGGATTGTTATAGAATTGGGATTCACATGTGTCCAACTTGAATCGTCATGTATTTGAATTTGTCAAATTATTGTCACAATATAGTTAGTATAACTTTTCTTGAGTTGTAGACACGAAATATCAAGATGTACCTAGTTACCGGTGCGTATTTAACAAGTTCTGCATATATTATATTTATATAGTTTATGTACAAAACATATTTTATTTTAAGCTCTCGATACAAATGTAGTTATAATAATGAAGAGCGCAAATGATTAATAAAGTAAGGCGTGCGGCTTACAGCATCAAGTGATGAAGATTATTTTATTAGATAGGACCGTAAATTTTACTTGTACACATCAAAATAACGATGAAATATTTTTATAGGTTCTCGAAATTCTATAAACTAAACAACAATAATGAATTTAAAATAAAAATAACTACAATTATAATAATAAAAATAATAAAAAAAAGAGTTTAATATTGCAATATGGGTGATATGTATTATATTTGTTTATCAAAATTATGTTCTCATTCCTCATGAAGTGTTTGTTTAATACTTTAATATTTAAAATAATAATTAGTTGTTAATAGGAACCTAAACATTGGATAACTAACTATAGGTCTAATGAATTTTAGGAGTCCTGTGGAAACAGATATAAAAATTGTTTCTTTTTTTTTTTAATCATTATTATATACGAGTACCTCACAATATTTGTATTTGTTTTCGAAAATTTTGAATTTTGTATGTGGTATATATTTTTAAATTAAATATTTATAGAAAATCTTATGATGATTAGTTAAGAATTAATACTAAATTATCAATCTTGTAAAAATTAAATTTATACCATTTAATGTTTAAATAATTTAAAATAATTTAATAAGTTCTAGGATATATGTAATATGGTTCTATATAGGTTTAAATCAGGCCCTGCAAACAAAAAATATTTGAAAATCGCTTCGTAAATCAATTATCAATCGACATTTTCGATAGAAATCATTTGGAAATGTTAATTTTTAATCAATTCTGTTAAGAAGATTTCATGCGGTTTATGATAACATACAATTTTTTATATTATAATATACTCAGATTTAATACTTAATTTTTTTAATCCCATATCGTATTATTGTTGATTTTTTGCGTCCGCCGGGTTATTATGGTAACATGGTAAATGCTAATGCTCTATTTTCTGTTGCTTTTCTTATCGATAATTCGATGAATTATAATTTATTATTATAGAAGATGTCGCATAAAATACGATTAAATTATAAATTATTTACCTACCCATTCCATTTGAATTAAGCTTATGGAAAATCAAAAGTCAATATAGTTTAATTGCAGGGTTTTGGAAATATTTGGCGAATATAAACAGAAAAATATCAATGATAAAATTATAAACATCACCGAAATTACAATATAACCTTTAAAATTGCATCAGCACACACGCTTGTAATAATTCCATTTTGATGTGATTTTGTTTTTTTTTACAAAGATACCAAAAAATGTTCAACAGAAGTCAGAAACAACACGACGAAAGTATAAAATATGAATATATTATGTTTAATTATGATTGCAGCGCCGAATATTAGCTGCAACTTTATATTTGTCATACCTATATACGTTGTAGAGTAGGTATCTTCCTATTCTACCTAAAAATAATTACATCCTGCCAACACCGGAGTTGAATAAAAATTGCTTGAAAAAAAATAATATATATAAACACAGTTTTAGGATATGCGTTATTAGTGGTAGATAAGAAAACTTTGATTTTTTTTATATATTTTTTAAGTTAATTTTACAATTTGTTGTATACTTGTATTTAAGGTGTTTTGATCTTTTTTTTATAAGAAATATTGGGATTATAGTACTTACTTTACAATTTTTAACTTTAGGACATTTATTTTAAAACGATTTATGATATTATATCTTTGTGATTCTTCTAGTCAGCTCAAGATTTCTATCGATGTACATAAAAATATAAATAGTTTAACACAAAAATACGAGTTATAGTTGAAAACGATAATAAATTATTATTTTTTAGATAATATTTCGTTTAAAATTTTTAATAAATAAATTTCTGACATAATTACTATAATATATGCGTTTTCTATTTATATTGGGAAAAAACAACAATTAAAAATATTTTAATAAACTATAGCATCAGAGCTGAATAATGGCGATATTGATTAAATATATAAATGAAAGCCTATTAAGACGATAAGTAATAAAAATTCATTCGAAAGGGCATATGATATCAAATAGTTCCTCCCGAACGAAACAGCTCGTTTATTTTAAGTGCGATATTTATTTACCCCTGCATAGGTCGCTTGTCATAGAACAACTTACAGTTGTAGAGTGGGTTATAATTATTTTAACAAATTTTTGTCTTTCGGTAGATTTTAAGTTTATTATGACAATTTAAATTACACCTATAAACTTGATAGATATTGACTTTAAAAAACAAATTCCTATTTTTATTTTTATTTTAACTTCAAAAAACAATTTACACTAAAATAAGAATATAAATAATAGGTAGGTAATTAATTACAGTATAATAAATAAAATAAAATAAAATAAAAAAGTAATAAGTAATATTAAATGTTATTAAATTATTATAATAGCATCCTACCTACAAATATAATAATAATAAAATATTGTATAATATATAATCAGGCTTAAAAATTTAAAAAAAATAAAAATAAAAATAAATACGAAATGAACTAAAAAAATACTTATTTGTGAAAGATTAGGTTAGACGACATCAGTGGTCGAAGTGGGGGGGCATGGAGGGATGGTATTCCACCACATAGATATAATAGGTATAGGCATAGGTATAATATAGGCGTGATATAAACAATAGTATAAAAGTTGAGGCATACCTCCACTTATTTTGAGGCCACTTCGATCACTGCACGACATACAATAATAGTAACTCAAAACGATTTAAATTTTGATAATGATGATTAGTGCTACAGATAACGAACTCATTAGATTAAAAAACAGCGTGTTATTTCAGAATACTAAAAATTTTAAATAATTTTATTGGTTCTCACAATTTTTTATATCTATTTATTTTTGAATGGATAACAAATAATTTGTAACAATATAGTAATCCATGCGACTAATAAATTCAGAATTGCAAAATTAAAATTGATCAGGAAAATTACTTTAAATCAATTTTTTTATCGACCTTGAAAAAATTTAGCTATAAATAATTTAAGATAATAATAATGAAACGGAAAGTCAAAATACAATCTATCTGTGACGGCATTTACGTAATGAATTTGAAAATAGATAAGTATAAATATTTGTTGTTGTACTAATACCTAATCAATTTACGGATTGAATTACAATACTAGGAATGAAGGCACTTTCATTAAAAATCGAAGTAAGATATGACAAACTATTCGTACATTGTATAAAATAAATATTATTAAGTTATTTAATAAAATATACAGTAATACTCTGTTATTAAAAATTTTAAGTATTACCATGATTAAATTGTTATTTTTTTCTTGTTACGGGTATTTTCATTTTTAAATTATAACCATATACCTATGTGTATACGTTATTATTATTTCTTATAATATTTTATTTGCCTTCTCGAAATATTTCTTAGAACGACCTATTTCCAATCTTTTTGATCAAAACGTTGCATTAAATAGTATTTCCCCCCAAAAAAGTAATATTTTGCATATAAATATTTTTCCCAAAAGGGCCAAAAGGTATTAATTCCGTATATATTACCTTAACCTTTTCATATAAAACTTTAATATATTTTAACAATAAAAGTGAACGTATTTCGTGTAATACAAGAATGGTTACAATGGTTACATCACTCAAGGTGGATTGCTATTATTATATTAAGAGTTAGAAAAGATTTTTCAACAAACAATTTGTGATAAATACAGATTTTTCAAATATAATTTTCTTCGTGAAAATGATGATCAAACTAACTTTTTGTAATAACAAACTAATTCTGTAAATCATTTTTATTTAAAATAATAGTTTAAATAGGTTTTTGAAAATGACAACAACTTTCGAGATCCAATGTCAAAATAATATTACTCATTAACAAATTTAATTTTCAGATATAGTATTTCTTCTTCTTCAAAAAAATAAAAAACAAAACAAAATATTTTTAAACTCACAAAATTGGTGCTTGAAATAGTATATTAACTGTTTAGTAAGAACTGTGTATTGTCATATTATTTGAAATCGTTAAAAATAAAATGTAAGTTCATAATTAACAATTTAACAATATAATATTTAAACAAATAGGTAGTGATAATTTTTTTCGAGAAAAAAATGAATTTTAATTAAGTATTTATTTAGATCATATGAACTATAGGTAATAAGAGAAATAAAATCATAAAAAAAAATATCTGAAAGTATTTTAAATCACGTATCGAGGTTCAAATAGAGGTAGGTAGGTACAAGTTTTCTTTTTTTTTGAGTTTCGATAATTATATGATTAACAAAACAAAAAAATAGAAAACCCTACATTTTTGTTTACTTTTTTTTTTCTTTTTAATATTACACTTATCTACATAATTTATATATATAATATACTATAAATAGGTTCATATATATCAGACATTCACTTTAAAATTATTATATTTACTACGAACATCACGCTTACCACTATTGCATTTGCTACTGTTATCGTAATTATAACAAATCGTATGTTTTAAATAACATCAACAAATTATTAATATTAAAAAATATTATATTGTGTACTAACCGATCTCGAAACGCTCGGCGCTGCGGCGAAAATTGCGAGGACCGTTGCGATCGCGACCATCCTTTGACGAAACGTACCCATAGCTCTGCTAGTTCGGTGATGTGCGGCTGTGTGCTAGAGGTGATATCTGTGGAATGACTGCGAGCACGGCGGCGGTCGGCGGCAAGCGAAATCCGACCGGCTAGGGGGCGGTTCGGCGGGGTCGTGCGCTGAGGGTGTGTGCGCGCGCGATGGTGGCGCGATGAGCAGTCCGCCTAAATATAAAATGACAACAGAGACGGCGGCGTACCTATTTTTGGTACCTATACATTATATTAAGATGTTGAGATAGAATACTCAAGCCAAGAGTGCAATTTTAATAAAAAGAATTGTGAATGATGAAGCCCCTATTTTTGTTTTTAAGTTATTCATATGATAGAACGACGAGTAACTCAACACTCCCCCGGTCATACTATCTAGAATTGATCGAATATTTAATAATGGCTTCAATAATGTTTTTAAACAAAATAACAACCACAATAATTATAACACATAAAAACATGACCTAGTCTACAGCACAAGACCAAGTCAAAAACAAGACCGATACTGCAAAAACCTAAATGGTCTTGCTGTTTATTTTCTAATCCAGAAAAACACATATTTTATAGTGCAGGTATTGAAGTTTAATTAATTTATTTATAAAAAATTGATATTGTATTAAATTTGATAGGTGTTTGACGAAATAACGAATTATTAGAAACTATATTACTAAATATAGTTGTTTCATAAGTGCAATATACTGAAATTAGTAACTTCGGATTAATTAGTTTATTTTCCCGAAATCGATCGACACACGTTGAAGGTCGTTGATGCGATTAAAGTATGTACCTACATAAATCAATTTCAAATTGGAATATTAAACTAATAACAGGAAGTAATTATAGTGAGTATCATATTTTGATTAAACGTTTTCATTTTTTCGAGACATTACTACATAAGATAATTACTGTCGTAATCTATTCTGGTACGCCTCATACGCAAAAGATTTAAACATTGTTAAATTGTTATCTGTTTGCATTAAAATTATGAATTCTTATACTTAATTCAGTGATACAAATTGTACAGATTTGCTGGATTTTTATCAATGTGTTATGTTTTTATTAACAAGACATATAATCTGATATGGTCTAATGATTATTTATTTTATTTATTAGTGTTGATAGTTTATATCAATATGACGTATTAATGACATAATAAAATTTAAAAAATTTATTCAGATAAAAAATTTATTAAAAAATAATTAAAAAAAATAAAATAAAATTATTGGACTTGCTTATGTTTGAAATTATGAATACATTTTATGTATATATAATTACTAGGTGTAATTATAATATTATAATTACAATATGCCTTATAAAGTTGTATCTTAGAAACCATAAAACAAGCCTTTAAAATTATAACCAAATATGAAATAATAGATACCTACTACCTACTTAATTAATTGTATATATTTTTTTAAATAAAGTGTGACTATTTGAAAGTTCCGTGTTGATCATAACTACTCGTGTATCATATTCCAATATTTAGACCTAGACTTTAAAGTGGAACTTAATAAATCAGCGGTCTTGTCCACAAAAGTATTTTTTTTAAGAAAACTGAAATTTAGAATATTAGTAACGAGTAGATGAAAATATCGTCAGTAAATAACATTTTTACCGATAATTAACTGATTACAATTTTTTTTTTCTGTGATAATTTTTTACAAAATACCTATAAAGTACCTATTCTTTTTCTTTTAGGAAAAATATTTTAAACGTTTTAATTGTTGTGACCTTGTATATTGATCTAAATGGGAAATTAATGATTCCGCCGAAACTATAGGTACCTTTTTATGTTTAGGAAAAAGGTTTGTATTATTCCATCGGCTACTAGCTGTTTATAATATCTGTACATCGATTCGGCTGGACACTGCTCACCCCCCCCCCCACCCCCCAAATATTAATGAATGAACATCCAATATTTTTTAGATTCTGAACAAAGTGATGAGTGTATTGATTTTACAATGATGTATTTTTTTTGTGTGTCTGTGTACACATAACTAGTCGAAAATCGAAATAATGCTTCAATTTTGAACTTTGGGGTTGGTTTCCGATGGAAAAGTGAATATCCTTGGTGCATTATACAGGTCAAAACTCAAAAGTAAACATTTTCCAACAGTTTAAAAAAAAATCGAGAAAAACAAAAAAAAAAAGTGATGGAAAAACGGGAATTTTTATGCAAAAACCAGTTTTCGACCAAATTTTTCTATATGGTTGTAAATTAAAAACTAATCACTGTAAATACTTAAAAATTTTACCACATATTTATGTAACTGTTTTTAATACATGGCTAAATTTTAAAAATATTTTGACTTTTTTTGAGTTATTTATAGATCATATAAATTTTCGATTTTTATGAGAATTTTTCTTTGAAGTGTCGATAAAAAAATTTTGGATGACCAAAAACACTTGAAAATTTAATACTGAGTTGTTCTTATTGTAACTAAAAAAAATTAAAAATGATTAGTCATAATTTTTTTATAAGCGTTTATAGCTCACATTTTTACGAAATCTATCGAAAACGCGAAAATTTGCAAGTAATATTGAAGTTGAAAAATTATAAAATTTGTTGTGTTAATAACTAAGGATTAAAAATACAACACTAAGTTTTCCATAAGTTTTTCTTCAAGTATCTATAGAGAAAACTCGAAGCATCATTATAGAAAAAATTTTAAGCGCGTTTGAATTTTAAATGTTTACGAAATCGCGTTACGATAACGATTTATCCTCAAACAATTTTTAATATTTGTTATTACTCAAAAAGTATAAGTCTTAGATACTTGTAAATTTCACCAGTTATTTAGATTGGCATTTTCTTTACATGATTTAATTTTCAAAATATTTTTACTTTTTTTGAGCTATTTATAGACGACTGAAATTTTCAATTTTTCTGAAAATTGTTTTTTGAAGTGTCGATAAAATTTTTTTGGCCCAATCAAAATACTTGAAAATTTAATACAAAGTTCCTCATAAATTATTCTTATAGTGATTAAAAAATTATAAGAAT
>VUJU01004771.1:0-16863 GCA_009835225.1 Aphis craccivora
AAAAATATTGGGGGGGTTAGGTTCTACGTTTCTATAGGTACCTACTATTATATAATCTAACTTAAGTCTAAAAGTTTACACAATTTCAATTATGGGACAATTTAAAACTTCAGTATTTTTAAACATTAATTTTTATAGGTAGGTATTAGTGTTGCATTTCAGGGGGGAGGCGAACCCCTAACCCCATGTGTACGTGACTGGTTCTTTGTAAAATAATGTATTTAATATAAGTATAACACTTGATGCTGATTTCTGATACAGTCTGGAAAACACGTAGAACATGATTTAAATTAAATGATTTTAATAGAAATTATATGATCGGGATTCAGGAACCAACTTGACTAAGAAAGTGTGCACGTTTAGGAAAATTAGTGGTAAAATTATAAAATGGCGCTGATGGCAGTAGGCAATGAGAAAAGAAATAACTGTTGGACAAAATTGTCTCATTATTATATTTTTACATATTTGTTACTTCACGCATACGATGTACATCCTCCCCCGAGACTGAATTATTGAACAATAAAATTGCAATTGTTATTTATTACCAGTACAAATATTAAGGTTTTGCGACGACACGCATATTTAAGTACAGTTTTAATTCGCAAATCAACAACCGTGTTCAATCGTTGAATATTATTATATTATTATTTATTACGAACACTTGATAATGTATTCCAGTACATCGAAATATCGAATAATAAAAGATCATAATCTTAAATTTTAGTATCGTTTTCTCGATATCATTGTTAGGTATATAACATATTCATACACGCATTTTAATTAGCTATTAGTTATATTTTATTAGACATGGCCTAATTACCAACCCACAGCTATATGAGCAAAACGAATATTTTGTGTTCTGCATGCATACAATGTAGGTAAAGATATTTACTATTTAGGTATGTAATTCAGTAATTGTAAGTAAAAACGCAAAGTGTAATAGCGGCGTGTGATCAAAAAAATCTTTAGGATAAGATAGGTATATGTGTATGTATATGTAATACACATATGTATTTGGTTCAATATTAGACTAATTTATGCACGCTAATGGCTGCAGATGTACCTATTATAAAATAGAAACTAATAAAAAGTAGATTTTGTTTGCGTACTAAATGCTTGTCGGCAGTACTTTTTACATAACACTATTCCATGTAAATTATAATATATTTAATTTTTGCGTCATAATGCAAAATTGTATACGAATTTTATGCTTGTACATATACAGAGTAGGGCACTGAAACGGCCGATTTTCATAGATAAATTATAAAATAAAAAAACCAAATAAAAATTAATTATTGTTTATTATAATGAAGTATATAACATGCCATTTATTTTTTAAAAATTATGTCCTTAAGATGATGGCCGTCTCTTCCCAAACACTCTTCTAGCCTACTTCGTATATTTTCCACTATACACGGTGTATCACTTCCAAAGGCGTACTGGAAATTTTGTTTTTTAGTTCATCAATATTTCGAGGTTTCGGTGCAAAGACTTTACTTTTTAAATATCCCCACAAAAATAAGTCACATACTGATAAATCCGGTGATCGAGGTAGCCAATAAATATCACCATTTTTGGAAATAATGCGATTTCCAAAAATTTGTTGAATAACATTTATTGATACTCGGGCCGTGTTTGAGAAGAGATGGCCATCATCTTAAGGACATCATTTTTAAAAAAAATAAATGGCATGTTATATACTTCATTATAATAAATAATAATTAATTTTTATTTGGTTTTTTTTATTTTATAATTTATCTATGAAAATTGGCCGATTCAGTGCTCCACCCTGTAGGTAACTATAATAAGGTAAAATAAATTATAAATCTATATAAAAATAAAAGATCCAGAAAATTACGAAAAAATAACAGCAGTCAATTTTGTAGTGATTACCAACCTGAACGTTAACCTTATATATTAATTTAAAAGTTAAAATAATAACAAAAATATATTAAATTTCAAGAGGTAATAATATACATATATTATTTATACAAAAGTGGTGATCTCTAATTTTTCCTTGTTACGAACTCACTTATACTCCAAGCACACGTTTCGATTTTTGGAATGGTTTTAATATTTATTTATTTATTCAATTTCATACATACCTACATATGATTATATAAAATTAATTTACAGTATATTTATTATTTATTGTATATTTTATTATATAATGAATATTATTATTATTATTATCATCATCATCGTCATCGTCGTCATTTAATTTAAAACGTATTAAAAATATTTAAATGTACTTATGACAAGTTCAGCATACAATATTATAAATACATTTATACACAAAACTTAACCATTTTTTATTTTAAAATAATTATTGGATTGATGATTGTATAATCATAGTAATTATATGACTGATAATTGAGTAAATAAAATATTAATATTAATATTTTATTTTTATTTTTAAAATATTGTTCGATTTTTTTATTACATGAACAAGTAACATATTTAATTATTAAAAAAAATTATTATAGTATAAACAATTTTGACAACATTATTGAGTCCTGTGTAGTGCGCATGCAGTTATGTATTTGAAAACTCTTATTCTATTAATATATGTATTCGTGTTTCTAAAATGATAAATCGTAGTGTATTTAATATTTAATAATAATTTTACCTTAACTCCACCAATATGTTCTTTTCTGAAGTTTTCCAAAGGGATTATGAACTGGTCGTAAGCTCTGGCTAACTGTAAAAACATAAATTGAGTTTTTATTTGTAATCACTAATTAATTATTATCACACGTACTATTTTGATGAGAACTTATAATCATAATCCTAAAAGGGAAGTAATCGCAAATAAGTTTTATAGGATTTATAAACAAAATTTAGATATCTGATTTTGTTGATAATAATCAAAATATTATTATAGTGATTATGTACTATAATTAATAATAATTTTGAATAAATTCACCAATAAGTTTACTGCACCAGAACGAGAACATATCATTATATGAAATATAATTGTATATAATCTGATATCGGTCTCTTATATAATATTTAATTCAATAATAAACAAATAAAGTTTAACGTTTTGAAATAATTATTACCTAAGTCTTTTTACTATCTATATTCTTTATATTATATACATTTTTATTTTTATGCAATTTGACAGAATAACTATACTATTACTTATTCATTAAATCGGAAATAAAATAAATGACAGAATAAAAGAATTGAGTATAATATATTATCAAATAGTTGGGAATAACCTTAACGAGGGAAAATTACGTCATAACCCGTTAAAATATATTACTTTTTAATTATATAAATCTTTAAAATATTTTATATTTATACATTTAGTAATCACATAATAAATTATTTTTTTCGAAAAAATATATTTACAATATTGTGAAGCAAATATACCAATAAATTTTTTCGAATTCGTTGTTTAAAAAATACTATTTTAGTAAAACTTGAAGAAACTATAGGTACATGATTCAAATGTTTAAGGACCGAGAAATTTGAAAACAAAAACTACAGTTCTATATAAATATACCAGCCAGGAACATAACTTTTGGAATAAAACGTGTGAATTATTTTATATAGATACATAAACTATAATATAATTATTGATAGGTACGTCATAATATTATCTATTATTATATATATATATATATATAATTTAGTTATTTTTTTAAAAAATCCGATAGAACGCAGTATAACATTGTATACAGCGTGCGTTAAACTCTATCCGACTACCGATTTGTCATGCTCCTCGTCACACTTTCACTGACACACAAGGTTAGTAACTGGGCCTACCGAGCACGGCACGCGTATACCTATACAACCTGCAGAGAAAAATGTGTATGTAGAACTACGTCTTCTCGGGTACGGTATTTTACATACACACAATATACATCAACGCGTTCGTCAATAGGTATAATATACTTACTACAAACACATATATACATAATATAAACTGACCATTCTGTCTCTTTCATCTTCGATGGATGAGATGAGGCGACCAAATTCAGCTAACGATCGAGTTATCACCAGCTCGTCATCCGTTTGAGTCGTACCAATGCATTCGAAATCGAATTGTTGCAATGAACTAGACACCATGCGCTGAGCTCGAGATAGATCTTTAACAAATTCGTAAAAATAAGACTATTATTATTTTTCTAATATACATTATACATACCAATATAATATATTATATACATTATTAACTTTTACCTACACATTTAGTTATATATACACATTTTCAATAACTCGTCATTAAAAAATGATTTTAACTGTCATCATCACTATATAATATTTATTTATATTACTTATATAGAATCTATGTTATATATATATGTATATTAAATATAAAGAGTGTATGTGTAAATATAACATACAACGAAAAAAACATACAATATTGTATTCATAATAATATTTAGTTAAAGTTATTATATTATGTATATTACACAAGGTGTATCAATATTATAATATGACAAATTTACATTGAAATTACATTTGAATGTGTCAGATTTTATAATTACACCCTGTATAAGATAATACGCACTTATTTTATTACTATTGAACGTCAAAAAAAATATATATCGTATTATAACCATATAAATGTAAAACATTTATGAGTTACAATTTACGGGCAGTCACCACACACCAATACTCTCAGTTTTTTATACATAATATTATCAAGTCAGTACGTCACATTTTTGTATAATGACTGATGAGTAATTCTTCAAAACGTACAAAATAGTATGCAATTAAATATTAGGAAGTCATATAAAACACAAGTGAGTAATTTCAATAATGTTTGAGTAACTTCTAATGAAATAATATAATATAAATAATGAAAAGTAACCTTAAAATTTAATCGGTGATAGTAATTTATAAGTTTTTTTTATAAATGATAAATTGTTTCGATCATATTATTATCACACCTTTACACTCGTCGATGTTATGGCTGAATTAATAACGTAATAGCTCTATAATATATAAATTAATAATTATATAAGATACAATATAATAATAAATAATAATCTATTTATTTTTTAATAATATTATTAATATTTTTTCAACACCTTTATGAAACCGGAAGTACTTGCATAGTTGTATTATATATGATATATGTAGGTATATATTCAATATAATATACCCATTACTCATCAGTCACCATACTTGCATTACAATTATCAATTATGTATTGTATTCCTACGAAACCAATACTACATTACTACGATATTGAAATAAGTGCAACGTGCATATATTATACATAAAATCTACATAACTACTCTCACTTACGGTTTATTAAAATGTATGCACATATATACAGTGAAAATTGATAAACAATGGAGCGTATAAGAAATGTAAAACAAAGATTGAGGATCTTGCTCTGATCTATAGTATAGGTTTATGACCTATAGGTATAAGTGTCAATATTACGGGGATAATATTTTTTGAATAACAAAATTATTATTATACGTTTTAATAACAAACATCATGCTATAAAAAACTTAAATTTTAATAAACTAATAAAAAAATTGTGCGGCTTTACGTTAAGTTTTTTTTAATTAATTTCTAATAATGAAAATTTATCAAGAAGTTTTTATCAAATTGTTAAATGTTATGTGCTATGAAGTTAAAATATATAGCATGCATTTTTCATTAATTAATGGTTTTGTCAAATAAAGAAATTAAGCTAAAAACACTGTATTTGTTAACGATATTTTTAATTGGAGTATATTCAACGACTACTAAAATTTGAAAATATGGTCTTTAAGTAAATATACTTAAAAATTCTTAAACTCAGAATTTGAATTACTTCATTGTTAAAGGACAAAATGGAAGTGAACATACTTGATAAATGCTTCAAAAAAGAGCAAAATTATTTTGAAAAAGATACCGATAAAATTCTCACTAGGATTTATATTAAATACATTTATCTAATACCCATTATTCACGAGAATGTAAAGAATAACAACTAGGTATAAAAATATTACTTAGGTACTGATAGAATTAAAATTAAAATTAAATGTACGGACATTTTTATCTTTATATATGTATATATCTACAATCAACCTACTAAATATAGATGGTCCATATGAGCGTATAATTATGTTTACAAATAGTATTTAAAATCTAACATAGGCCATAGTATATCAATATATCATATAGATACTTCTTGAAACAACCAGTAATCGAGAACTAATAAGTATTGTTATTGTAGACTGTATGTCTGTATAAGCAAAAATGATCAATAATGCGTAAATAATAAAAAATACATTTGAAATGTCGTTAGGTATTACAATAATAATTTATATAATTTACTTTCAATATTATCAATATATTGCAAACATATGCATTGCATTGTACACAATTTTTTGTTTAATTTGAATAATTATAAATTCAGTGTTGATTTTACAATATGTTTATTTCTGACTAATAAACCATAAATGTTTTAATCGAAATTACGTATTCAATTATTCATAATCATAACATACACAATAATCGTTAAGTTGGGTTATATCTGAAAGTATACAATTCTAAAATTAATTCGACCTCGATAACTTAAAATCTGATTAAAACATAGTCTGAATTATACGAATGACAATTATCTGCCTTTGAGTACTTAATCATCAAGCACACAAAATAAGTTCAAATACGCGTACCTAACTATATAAAACAAAGCGATCCTTATAAACCAATTAAATAAAATTTAAGACGATAACCCATGTAGTAATACAATAATATAGGTTAACGTTAAGTTGTTAACTCAAAATTTAACTGGTTCATTTTTTAGTAAAACACTAAATTATTCAAAATTAAACTAATGACGAATTTTATTTTCCAAGCGAATCGCTAAATTGTATATTATGCAATACAATAGTAACAGCGTTTAGTGTCTTAGTAGACAATATTATTTAACTAAAATAAATAGGTAGGTACTCTAAAAAAAATAAAGGTATTTATACTTAAATAAACGAGCACCGCGATTCATATATAGTTTAACAATAAATAACATAACCTAAGGCGATCTTTAAATGCCACGGTATATAATTCGTGACGTGCATAATATAATTAACATAAGAAGAATTGAATTTAGATTGACAATAATGCAATTTGTACGAATACGGACTCCCCGAGACACTAGATACTTGATTATGCATTTTAAATGAGTAGGCTAGGTACGTGCTGATAGTATTCTTTTTCACAGTTATTATGAGGTTTCATGCCAATAGGTAAAAAGTGACTAGCATACCTAGTTGGCAAAATAACAATATACATATGCCTATATATATGTACGTATATATTGGCATAAATGCATATTGCTACTAAAAACTATGTAGGTACTTATTTTATGCCAAAAGTATAAAACTATCGGCTCGGACATGTTTAGCAATAAAACTTGTAAAAGGATATATACTGTATACATAATATAATAATTTAAAAAAAAATTATTTAAATTGTGTTGGATGTAAAATTAAACACATAATCAAAATAGATTTATGACCAAAATTAATTTAACATAGGTATATAATACCCAAAACAATATTCTTAATAATTATTGTAAATAATAAAAAAACAAAGTTGTTAATTAATTTTTATATGGTTTGATACACAATTTAATTTTTTTACTTTTATTTGAGCAATTCAAAAATAGCCCAAAACATAGAAATTGAAAATAACAATCATGTCACTTCAGTGGAGATTTATAGTAATGCCATTTAAGAAGATATAATTTAGATAAGACATACAATTTCAGGTTTAGAAATAATATCAATAGATTTGTTAATTTAGTGTCAAATTTTGTAAATTTATTGATAATGTACACACAACACTAATAAAACAAATAAATCTAAAATGTAACAAAAAGATAATTAATAATTTTAAATGTATACTGCAATCTGTAATATATTAACTATTTTAATCTTTTCTTCTAAAAAAGTATTTAAAAGATTTAAATTAGTAGCTATATACTTTATAAGTAATTTTTACTTAGCAAATAAAATTCATGAAACATCCCTTGAAACATCAATAGTTTTTATTATTGTAAAAATTAAAGATCTTTCTAATTATTTAAAGAATATAAACTTGAATGGCTTTTTAGTATCAAATATGTTAATTTAATAATAAATTTAAATAAAAATACAATAGGTAATTAATAATATTATATAAATAATAATGATAAATAAATCGCATTAAAAATAAAAAAAATCTATGGAATGATATTAAAAGCTTCTATAAAAGATTTTGTTGGACTTAGATATATTATGTCTATCAAGAAAATTAAATATAATTATCATTAACTGCCTGGAATTCAATAAAATTATTTTTATACTTCCTACACTGATTTTAATTTTTTCAAGCATAGGTTATGCATTTTAGCACTTTGCAGTCGTTGTTTTTGAATAATTCATTATAGTGATATAATAAAATAAAACTGTTTTAAGGTGTAAGGGAAAATGCAATTTTTATTACACAAAATATATTACCACCTAAAAACTAATATAATTTATGCACAATTACTAAATTTAATATTGAAACACATAAATTATTGTTATCTTAATATTTTATTTAAATTATGTATTCATGACTATACACTAAAACATTTAGGCACCGATAACCATTTATAATCGGTATAGAATATCACACAAAATTATTAAATAAACATAAATATTTAATATACATATAATCCATAGGTATGTCTACTATTTATGAATCTATAGAATGTTAAACGAAATGAATTCAAAATCAATAATTTAAAAAATACTGTTATAATATTTAATTGAAAATTATCCTTTTTAAGTACAAATTATATGCCACGATTAGATAAAGGTATAGTCTATTGCAGAATTATGAGTTTTATATAGTAAAAAAGTATTCAATATACCCGTGAATACAACCCAGAACTAGGGCATAAATCAATATATTATATAATAATGACACTATTTTAAAATTAAATTTTAACAAATATTATATATTAGAAATAAAACACTTTATGTAAAACAAGTAAAATTAAAAATAAAATTATTATCCAAGAAGATATAATTCATAAAAGTTAAATACTTAAGCATATTATATTAAATTATTTAGGAGGAAACTCAGTAATTTCCATATAATATATTATATAAATTTTCTTAGATTTCATTTAATATATTCCAGAAACAATGAATTACACAAAATAGGTTTAAGAAAATTAATTTTATTGAGTATTTGTATATTCATGTATTTAAATTTCAATAAATTTAACAAACTATGAAATTTTAATGTTTTGTAAAATATTTAATAGAATGTTTATATAGAATTGTAAGTATCGAGGTAAGTATTATATAGAATATGCCATATCTTAAAATATAAATTTATCTTAATAAAAATAATGATACAACTTAATTTTATTTTGCGTTGTATGATAAAATTTAGTCTTTAGGGTAATATCAAATTTACCATATATTTATATGGTAGACAAGATAGTTATGAATTATGATTTATGACTATTGTGGGTATGAGCTGGGACTACAATAATAACACTAAAACCAATGAACATTATACTGGTAACCATTAACCAATCTTTAAATTGAAAATATACTTAAACAATACACCAGATAATTCAAAAATAACCATATAAAATGCTCAAAACATATATTGCAAAGGAAGGAAACAATTTAAGTAGGTATTTCTATATTCGAAAATCTAGAAATTTAGATACAGAACATGGCCCAAACACACAAAAAAACCAAATCAATTTTACACGCTAAAATTTGATTTTGGTAAACTATTAAAATACATTATAAATTAGAAGTAATTCTATGTTTAATTACATTTTAATGTATTAATTATTATAAACTCACTTATTATTTGATCATTTTTGTTCTGTTTTAATATATTATCAAGTAAATAAATAGAATATAAACTGTCCCAAATAACAAACAGTTTATTGCTTATAACTTGTTCCATAACTATGAATTAATCATTAAAACCAAGTACAAATGGTCATTAATCCACAGTTTCTTATTTTTAAAAACATACCTATGATCATTAATTTAATACAGTATAATAAAATTAATATTTATTTTTGATTATTACAACTGAAATAAAAAGTAGATACCTAAAACCTACCTATCTATTTGATTTTAAAATATAAGTTTGTTATGTGTAATATAATGAACTTGTTTACATTTATAATTATACTAATTATTCAGTCATTAACTCACTTTTAGCAGCATTTAGCAAATCTTTTAGTTCCTTTATTAAACGTTTGATTTGCTGATTAGTTTTTTGCAATTCTCTTTCATGATCATGCAGTTTTTGACGAAAATATGGACTGTCTGTAATACAGTCAGAAAATTCTAAAGGCTGTAATCCAATCACCATTTTTGTTGATAAAAATCATCCTGAAATAAATAAAACAATAAATTAATTAAATTAATATAAATAAGATAGAAAATAAACAAGCAACTTAATAATCATTAATTATAGTACTTATTTACCAACTTACCAGTTGTAATAGAATATAAAAATAAGATAAACAATATTAGGAACTTGAATACGTAAATTTATTAATTTTTTTTATATTTTTTAAATACAAATGAAATAATTTTTATAGGAAACTAGCAAAGCAAACAACTTCTTGGCGTTATCGTGTCCAAATAAGAATTAAAAACAAGAGAGACTGATAACCTATTAACCTAAAATGCATAATATTATGCATTATGTGTTGGTACATTCGGTATCAACGGTTACGTTATTATGGTTAAAGAATGATAAATAAACACATAATCTATTCTGTGATTATATTATCATAGAATAATTCTGTGACATTATCAATTGTACCACAATACTATCTTTATCCATAATTTGTACACATCATAATTTGACAATTTAAATTTTTTTTTAATAAGTACTTTAAATTCCTGTGATTATGAGTTACCCAAAGACATAAGTTTAAGTGTATTGTGTAACTATAAATTTCAAACAATAAATAAAAGTATGTTTATTGAAAATTTAATAACAATATATCTAAATTTTAACAAATAACAAAATAATACTGATTTCAGCTATGGATTTTCGTACATTGGAAAACGAAAATCTGCCACCTCTATCGAGTACACCAAACGAAGTACCATTGCCCAAATATCCAATCTGGACCGTTGAGTATTTTCAAAAGTATTTTGATGTAACTTCAGAAGATGTACTCGAGCGTATTAAAGGAGCATTGATCCCTACTTATGGAGTTAACTACTTACAACGTTACATCAGAGCAAAGCCAGATGTATATGGTCCATTTTGGATATGTTTGACTCTAGTGTTTTCTATAGCCATCAGTGGAAATGTTGCGAATTACATACAAGTAGCTGCTGATCATGACTATCATTGGAAGTATAATTTTCACGCTGTATCCTCAGCAGCCACTGCAATATTTTTATATGCTTGGTTATTACCACTAATGCTATGGGCATTTGTTAAATACAAAGAGCCACAGGTAAACATGACAATCATATAATTAAATTATTTATTTGATGTTTTGAAAGCATAATATACCTCCCTATATAGCAGAAAGAAAAGGTCATAATAATATAAAAAATAACTTTTAATTTTTAAATTGCATAATACATATTACCTGTATACATGTTTTTATAATTAATGTTAACTATGTCTAATAAGTAAATATATATTTGTTTGTATAGTTTAATCTAAGCTACTTGGAACTGCTGTGTTTGTATGGATATTCGCTATCAATATTTGTGCCCATTTCAATTCTGTGGGTTATTCAAATCAATTGGTTGCAGTGGCTTTTGGTTGCAGCTGGCACACTAGTGTCAGGTTATGTAATTGTATTTTCAATCATGCCTTCATTAGGACAAAAACCATTTGCATTTATATTCTTAATAACTATTTTACACTTGTTTATGGGAACTGGATTCATGTTATATTTTTTCCATGTCCCACCAATACAGAAGTCTTGAAAAAAAAACTAATCATATTTTTATGTTCATGTATAATAATAATAATAATAATAATAATGTATAAATATTTAAAATACTTATATAATATATAAATGATAAATTGAAATACATATCACAAAACAATATGTGTCCATTTCAAAATGGAACTACTAAATCACCCTTGTGTTCCACACTCATCATAGATAATTGTCTTTGTATATCGTTTACACAAGCCATTATGTGACGATAGTTTTCCGGTAGTCCTATATTTCTAGACAGTACTTTCTCTGGACCAGGAACATCTTTCAGTAGGCACACTGGCATTTGCCTCAAACTAACAATAGTATTAGCTACAGATGAAAGAGGTACAATTTGCAGTTTAGCACAATAAAGGTTTTGACGTTCTATCACCTCTTGTTGATCAATACAATTGTGTAATTGGCCAACATCAATAACATTTCTAAAAATAAAAATAAAAATTGACAGACAAATAATAATAATTCATGGTAATAATTAAAAATAAGTCTGTTATTATGATTTTTGTTAAATTTAATTAGAATTTATCAACTTTATTTTTATATTTAAATTTTATAATCAATATAATCTTTCAATAATATTTGAGACTATTACTATTCAAGATATTTACCTAATAAAAGAAGACACTATTCTAGTAACATTTATTATTTCTGTATTTTCGAAAAGGCTACATAAAAATTAATACATTTTGTTTATATGTAGATGTTTTCCCTACATTGGAAATTGGGTTAAAATTAGTTTTTAATTTACTAAGTAATCATTTAAAAATAAAAAAAATTTAATTCATAATTGTACAACAGTTAACTGGTATTTTCATTTTAAACCCAAGTAACTAGTAAGTAAAAGAAGGTTTGAGAGTTATTAATTTTAATGTTATAAATTTAAATACTTTATATTACACAATACTCTTAATTTGACAGTAACTTCAATCATATTTTAAGTAAAAATATAGAGCAACATGTGTTCAATATTGGCTGTATAATATATTATATATTGCCTTGTTTTCATAGCATTATAAAATTGCATATTAAACACAAATATGTAAAATGTTAATAAACTAAAAGTATTATAGGAATAAAGTTGAGATAAAATGTGTTATTTAAGTATCTTAAACATAAATTGAATTCAGTATATTTACTATGCCAAAAAATTGTTATTGTATATCAAAAAATGAAAAACTCACGTTGATATCTCTTCTAATATACGATTTAATCCAGCTTGCTCTTCAGATTCTTTGGGTAGCGATCCATAATGATAGTCCTCAGGTATACCTCCACGTTGAACGCTTGTGTTGTTACAATCTGGATCAATCAACAAATGGGTTCGTTCTTGATCAACAGCCTATGTAAAATAATAATAAAAATAATAACCAAAACTCTTGTGGTTTTGCTGAGCAAAATAATCAATTCCTATGAACTCTTACAGCGTATGCATCCTCTTCTTTGCACCAACTACAGCACGCTCCCATGGTAAACGGGTGTGATCACAACAAACTCCAACGACAAAGCAAAAGGAATGTTATTCTTTAGTACTGCACAACAATCGAATCAAACATATTCGTACAATTACATGCGAGTAGCTGAGAAGTACTATTATAATTTCACGGAAAACATAATATTATTAGTTATTACACTGGGAAAAGTTAAGATTATTTACAAATATGGTTAACTTTAAAGTAATGAGACATTAAAATAGCTAATGAATATTGATAATCAAAGTTTAAACATTGGGAGTTTGGGCTATAACACGACTATAAATACAGGGTTAAAAATTACGACGACGGTTGATAAGAAAATGTGATAAGTGAAAACTAATGAATGATGAGGTACTTCGTGTCACAAACTCACAACAATGGACAAACTTTTGTTCGAAATTCAAATTTCAGTTGATTTTTTTTTTAAGTCAAACCAATTATAATCGTTTATAATTCATGGTTTTTTATTTAATTGCATGATAGTTATGCGTTGTGTGAAATACGAAATTGTTCGTACAAATTGAAGTGTAAAAGTTAGAGTAGTTCTACGAATCTATATACTTCATATTCCATACTAACTTAAACATGTCGATTTGGTGGGATTAAGACGAAACTATTATGTATACATTGCTTCACGGATTTTATAAGTATTTGACGCAGAAAGATGAATTTTGGGTACTCATACTCGGTCTGGACAATGCTGGAAAAACGGTAAAATACTTACTATCCAATTGTTAACTCAAACTCGTTGCTACTGAATTCGTAATCACCGATATTGTTCTTTTCCCAGACATATTTAGAATGTTCAAAAACAAAATTTAAGAAAAACTACAAAGGTATCAACCCTAGTAAAATCACAACAACTGTTGGCTTGAACATTGGCAACATTGACATAAACAGAGTGAGCTTAAACTTCTGGGATTTAGGCGGTCAAACAGAATTACAGTCACTTTGGGACAAAGTATGAGTTTAAATTTATTTTAAACTTTTAAACATGAATCATATGCTTTAAAATTATTTTGTTTCCTTAAAACAGAATAACACGAGTACTAAAAAATTTACTGTATTTATTTGTTCTTAGTATTATGCCGAATGCCATGCAATTATATATATTGTGGATTCATCTGATCGAGATCGCATGGATGAATCAAAGAAAACATTTGGTATGCATTTAAAATAATATACTGATCATTTTTTATATATTAATTTATGTTAAAATTTTTATTTAATAATATATTTTTTTCTGTTTTAATACTAAAAATTTGCATAACACAATATATAATTATTATAAATATGGTATAATATTTTTTTTTGTATTCTGAAACAGAAAATTTAATACATCTAATATTAATATTATTTATTTATTTGTTTTAATTGTTTTATAATATTTCATATTATACTCCAAATATCAAAAATGTTAAAGTTATTTTGTTAAATTTTAATAGAAAAGATGATATGCAACGAAAATTTAGGCGGCATACCGCTTTTAATATTAGCAAACAAACAAGATATACCTGACTGTATGGGTGTCCGAGAAGTAAAACCAATTTTTAATCAGAATGCCCATTTGATTGGAAGAAGAGATTTTATGGTTATGCCAATATCTGCATTGACTGGGTATTTATTCATTTATTAATTTTTTTTTTTAGACTTAGAGTTTTATTTTTTTAAATATTTTTAATGTATTCTGTTACAGCGATGGCATTGATGAAGGAATTCAATGGTTAGTTCAATCAATTCAAAGAAATATAGAAGTGCGACCACCAAAGAATGCTGAAGATTATTAAACCTGTGATTAAAATATTTAAACTATAAATCTTAAGTTAATGAATGAGTTATTTTTTGTATAAAAATTTAATGTAATACATTAAAAAAAAAATACTATTTTAATAAATTGTATTATTTAATTATAGTTATATGTTCCTGTATTGTTATGTATTTGATAAGATTTTAATTTGTTAGGAAGGAAAATAATTATTTGTTTTTAAAAAATATTTTTATTTTGTATGCCTGATAGAGATTAACTAAGGTTATTGATAAAAAGTATCTATTCAGTTTTTTTTTAATTTGGTAGGCCATAATTCGGGCCCATATTTTAATTTTTTATGCATTTGTATTTTCTTTTTGAACAGACCAAAACTTAGCTACATAAGCTATAAGTTTGCATTATAGTCAATAGATCTAAAATACAAAGTTTTATTTAACATATTTTTGCATATTTTGCCATTTTTCGATATGTACAGCATATTTCTGTATTTTAAATTTTTCTTTGCAGTTATGAAGGTTTTTATCTTACCTGACATGTTATTTTAGTATATTATAGAAATTCTTTCTAGACTATAGGTTTTATCTATAGTTATCTGCAGTGGTGGATTTAGGGGAGGGGCACGTTCCCCCCTGTCAATTTTCTATTGGCATTTTGTTTTATGTTATTATACTTGCTTATATGGCTATATGGATAAATTATTATTTTGGTATGTGATATTATGGAATCAACATTATATTAAATATATTACCAACTACCAATTTGTTTAAAAACAAGAGTATGTATTATTAATTATGATTAAAGAATCATTATACAATTTATATGTGCCCCCTCCCTCCCTATCAAAATATCCAAGATCCGCCACTGGTTATCTGTAGTAAGTTTTCATGAATTATATTATTTTAGTCTTGTGCCTTGGTGTTTAATCCGAGTGTACGTAATATTTTTCATTAAATGCTATTTATTTATATTTAAAATGCCAAAAATGAATACTTCTAATAGGCTCCAATCACCATTGAAAATTAATCATAATATAAAATAATTTTGTATGAAAATACTAAAAATAATAAAATTAAAAATTTTATTTAGAATATATTTTACGGGCATAAATGCATATTTTAAGGTTTTTAGAGCATATAAGTCCGAACCCTACTAATAACGTACAAAAAGCGTGGATATATACATTCCAATAGAATTAAGATTAGCCATTAGGTTCCAATCAGTGTACTTGGCTCAAACATCAACCAAAATACGAGCAATACTCTTAACCGGCTCTACCGCCCCCGCGACCATTATGTAACATCGGCATTTTTTATTACTAGAGCGTTGACACCGCCAACACTATCACTAGCTTCTGACGAATGTCGATGCATCACAAAATATGACGGATTACCCTCTACGAACACAAAAAAAAAATCCATATTACCGTATTCCAACGGGATTTCGATATTTTTTTTCTTACTGTTATACAAAAACATTCAATTGAATTTTTCTTAAGACGAACAAACCTCAATGACTCAATATAATAATATTGAATCATATATACACTATACGACCCACCTCTTGTGTAAAAAATTGTCTCAGGAGTACCTACACAAATATAAAATGCCATTCGACTTAATGCGAGTACTCAATCTTTTGATTAGGTCATTAGGATATTAATAATGTTGTCTTCGTGTATA
>VUJU01004772.1:0-16859 GCA_009835225.1 Aphis craccivora
GTTTTACACTTATGTTAATTTTATTCTTCTAAAAAACGTAATAGAGATAATCTTGGAAATAATTTAAATAGTATTTACATTTATTTATAGATATATTTTGTATTTTATAAAATGTATACACTTTTAATTATTTGTCACGCTTATTTTGCTGGCATATTTTCATATTATTTTTATGGTAACTAATTATGTCATCATGTTCCTAAAATGTTTTGTTTGTTAACAAATAAAAATATGTTCAATCAATAAATAAGCTACGTAATGAATTCAAATCATATAACATATTAACATTTTTATAGATTTTTAAAAAGGTCTAAGATATGCTTGTATATGTATTACAATGGCTTGTAATTAGATTAGATGGTTGTCACTAACATACAATTGGCCCAAATTCTGACTTGTGCTCGCAGCTGATAATAATAAACGAATTAGAGATTATTAAAGAGGCTTGATATATTTTAATTAAATAAAAAAATGTTTCTGTGTTCTTATAGTACAAAATGTTAAGTGTAAATAATCTTTGGTCATTTGGTGAAATACTGTATTGAGTGTATTGCTTACGTGAATTGCATTGATAAAGTTATTGCTTTATTGATTTTGTATTATATTAATTTGTTTATTTAGAATAAATTAACTTCCTGTGTATCTTTTGTAGAGTATATTTTTAATACACAATAACATTAGACATTGGTTGATATTGCTACCAATCAATTATACTAATAAAATGGAAATTGAACCCAAGTATATGAACAGATGTATAAACATTTACAGATGTTGTATTTTCTGTATTCAAACCTATATGTCATTGTTTAATTAATATTACATAGTATAAATAATAAAGCACAAAGAAACTGATAGTATGTATATTACTAGCTTAAGTTGGGTTGAAACCAATTATCTATGGAACTATTAAAAAATTTTCTGGAAAATAGTAATTTAGATGTCCTAAACAAGGTGAGAATCGGTTAATAAACATGACATTAAAACCAAATCATTTGGGCATTTTCGTACAATTAATCAATAAGTAAAAAACATTGTACTTACCATTTTTAAAAATTAAATGGGACTATTGTATTAAATAGTAATTTGTGAGACTCACCACGATAATTATGCATGTCCGTATAAATAAATATAATATAATTTTGGATCATAGAATGAGTAGGTACGTTTCTATCATTAATGCATATAATAATCTAACGTATCGTAAAACGTAACAAATCTAGGATAAAGTTATGAATATTGAATTATAATTATTTAATTTAGGTAATTAATATGTCTGCGATTTTAGCGTTAATTTTCGACTGGTGAATGGTGATATTGGTGATAATAAGATTAATAGCACTTCCTACTTCTCACTGCTAGCCTACTGACAATGATACTTTTATTTGCGCGAAAACGTTTCAAATTTCCACCACATTTTCAAAAAGCGCTGGTGATTAGACGTTTTCGAGGTTAGGAATTTAATGTAATATTGGGTTATCAAAATACCGCCAAATGTTATAAGGATTTGAATTTTAATAATACCTTATGTAAATATTGTAATAATAATAAAAAATAATAATAATAATCATTATTCATTACGTACCTATTGTTCTATTGTTATACCACAGGTATTTACTAATATTAGTATTATGTATTATGGGTTATACACACACATGTTTTTAAAATAAACAAAATTTATGATATATGAAATTGCGTTTTATTTTTTATTCAACTCCTAATTAATTTTAATTTGAGGTTGGTTATTGTATAAACTAATTTATATTAACAATGCCAAACAAAATTTGTTGGTTTGGCTGTAACAAGACAAAAAAACTGTCGGTATTTGTACCTAACACCGAAAGATCCACATTTGAAAAAAGAATGATTGGATGTTCTAAATATTAAACACTTAGATACAAATGATGTTATTTGTGAACAACATTTTCTAGTTGATTCAATTAAAACATAAAATAAAAATAGTGGATCAAATTAGGAAATATTGTATGCTCAGTAAGTAAAATAACAATAACAATAAGTATTAAATATTATAGTATTTTTATTTAATCCCTCAAATTATCAACTTTCCTTTGAATGTAAAATACATTTTTGATGTAATTATAGTATTGCATATTTACATTTATTAATAAAACACCTATTTAGACTACATTAGTACGGCTTCACTTAAAACTAAATGCAGTACCATTTTCAGCTTAAAAACGATTGAAGTTTTCAGAAAATAAGGTAGTTATTATAAGCAGATAAAAAAATGTAGTATGGAAGTATTTGTAATCCTGACCAATATTAATAATAGGAGGAAGATTTAATTCAACCCTACAGACTACAATCCATTAGTCACTACTAGTACTACTACCGACAGAGCACCTTTAACATGACGTGATGGTGATAAAGAAGTAAATTTTTATTTTTTAAATAACTAGAATTTATTAGCCAATAAAGCTGAGATTTTAATGAACTAGTTATTATATAAGTACTGGGGAACCAGAGTTATTTACTCAGTGTAATAATGATACAACAAATAATACATTTCCTAATTTGTACTTTATGTAATATTTGAACATATTATTAATTTTTCTTAGTTACTTAAATATGTACAAGTAATAACGTGTTCGTATCTCAAAGAATTTTTTTTTATCAATAATTTTCATGTTCTGATTTTCGCAAATCTTTGACTAATAATCAAAATAATATAACCACGTTTTATTGAAAGTATGATATAATATAAATAATTTATAATTAATAATATATAATAATATTATTATATTACTGCACACACTCGCCAGTCGTCCACTTCCAAAGCCTACAATATCCTTTTTGCAATTACACTGCTGCACATACTCGCGGCAAAGGATTAAGATCAGCCGCCGTCCCGGACTAAGGCACTAAATATATTATATTATTTATAGTGCCCTACCCGGACCAAATTTTTTATAGATACGCCCACCGAGCCTTGCTCGTAGCCGGTTCATCGTACCGACCATACGACAACAACAACAAACCGGACGACCGCAACCGCGGTAATTCCTTGCCTCAAACTTTTTCCGGCCGGTCTTTACCCACACACGGTTCGACCGTTACAATAATTATTAAACGTATCTTTTTTTCTACCGTCCCTCCCCTACATTCCCTCGTGTGTGGCCACCGCCCACCAACTGCGTGACCATTAAATCCTACAGGGCGACCTTTCAGCCGCGATGGGTCACGTTTATCTTATCCCGACCTCGTCCGAGTAATTTTTAGCACAGGAATTCATCATCGCCGTTGTCGTCATTAGCATCATATCATCATTAAATTGTCGTATAAACCGCTCTCGAATTTAGACCGCACCGCCGTCTTTTGATGGATTTTAATTTCGCCCCGGACAGTATTATCCCCGATACCTTTATACTGATACCGATGGTCCTCGGCCGATACGGGAATATTGCAAACCGCATTCTCGTCGGCTGTCTCTTGTTGGTTTAGTAAAACCAAAACGTTCGATTAATTCTCGACTTAGAAAAAGGAAATTTTCGAAAATCCGAACTTAGAAAGCTTAATAAGGCTAACAACGCTTACATTATAATAGTTTTAGTTGTAAATCACAAGAGCACGTGTTGCGATCAAATCGATTGACTGCGTACCTATCGCAATAAATACATACGTGGTCACTCGGGCTACTACTAATAATAATTTTTAGAAATAAATGTAAATACACGTTTTTACGTTATTTAATTGTGTCGAAGTCGACGCGATTTTAGCGCGAAAACTTGCCTCACTGTAGAAAAACACGTAAGCCTCGAAAATTAATAATGGATCCGTGGAAGATATTGGAAAGTTTTTCAATCCATTTGAAAGACAGAGACTTAATGCAAGTCAGATTTTATTTGAATTTTAAAGTCTAATTTAAATAGTTGTAAATTGTAATAAACGAACTTTGCGTATGTATCCGTAAAAATAAATAAATTTTTAAGTAGGTACCTGTTTTGAAATTAGTTTTTCTAACGTCATTTAGAATTAATTCAAAAATTCAATGTAACCCGAATTAAGCTTTACTGTCAAATAAACACGAATAACGATTAAAACCTAGACATCTAATAATTATAAGGTAACTACTATATGACGCATGATTGATTTTCCTAAAGAGTTATATTTGATCGTTAAAAATGATTTGATTATTTCTTGTGGTTTATTGATTAGCTGCAGCATCACTTACCTAGAAATTATTTGAATATTTTATTTACGAGGTACCCAGCAATACCTAAACTCAAAAAGTCAAAACCAACTATACAGAATACAGCAGGAATAACTTTAAAAAAGCAATTAAAATATAAAATTGTACAAAATTATAATAATTTATATTTAAAAAAAAAAAAAATACATCACTTATACTAAATTGTATTTAAACGACAATAGTGGTCAATGGTTTTAAATAACGTTGTTATAACTAGGTATCAATATTTTTTTTTATATATTATACATGAAGATATTTTCTAACAAAAACAGTTTAATAAAAAATAAATTATTTTATTATAATTGATAATTACAAGTAAGAATAATAACAATAAATAAAATAAAAGTGTTATATCTATATTTAATATTATTATAAAAAAAAAATTGTTACATCATTGATCTCAACCAATAACATTGGTGCCATAAACATTTACAATACAATAATTTTAAACTTGTTTAATATTCCAGAAGCAGTTACTCATTTGAAAAGAATTACCTAAATAAGATAAATATAAGATAGGTAGTATGAGTTACAAAGTACTATTATTATTTACATTTTTATTGTTTGGTTTTTTTCCCTTTAAAATACTATTCACGATTAAACAATCAAAACCATCAATTTAAAATTAAAACTACTTTTTAGATTTTTTAATAAAGTTCTTGGTTCATGAGAAATACAATGTCTCCAAATAATTAATATTAAACTGTTATGTGTATTCATGTATTAATTTCTCATCGCCTACATGGCACAGAATATATAAATGATTCAAAACAATAAATTTAAATTTATTTTTTTAAATAATTTGTTTTTTAATTTTGCATTTTTTTTTTGTCAGCTTTTTTATCGTATCATACACAGTTTTCTTCATCATCATTGTATTTATAGATCAAGAATCTTAAAAAAAAAAATTAAATAAAAAGACTAAAAACATATAATAATAAAAAAATATGGTTTTGGTTGTTCGGCAAAATTGTAACTATACATTTTTTTTTTCATTTCATTAAAATTGTTGATAATACGGAAAAATAAACCGAAAAAATTGTAAGACTTATTTATATCAAACTATGTTTATTAATGTATGAAAGCAGCAGGGGGAATATTGGCTTTCAGTTCTGAAAAACATGCAGCAGCTTTAGCATAATCCCATTCATTTTCTTCTAAACACCTGTTAAAAATAATTTAACAAATAGAAAATAAAAAAAGAATTTTACTTACAGGCCTAAAAAATTAAAAAAAAAATTTCTAGGTAAATTTTATATTATATTGTTATCAAAATGTAAAATATCAGATGAAGAAATTTTCCAAACCACGACTAACAAATAACAACACATCAACTTTTAATAAAGCGATTAACAAAATTTAAACAAAGGTAATAACTTACTTTTTAGCCCATACATTATTCATTCCAGACTCATTTGAAAAACTCTTAACCATAGACATCTTATCAGAATTTGCATTAACATCACTGGTCAAATTTACAGGTCCTTCATTAGATAATTGATTTACAGGGAAGGAGGCAGAAGTTGAAGGTGCTATTGTGTTTAACGTATTAAATGAGGTAGTTGGCTGCTGTTGTGAGTCTGGTTGGAAATTTACAGTAGCAGCAAGTGCCATTTGTTGGATCTGTGGAGTAGATGTCGGCATGCCCCCTTGATAGGGTGATGGCTGCTGTGGATTCATAGGAGCAATCATTGATGAAGGCTGATATGATGAAAATGTGGATTGCTGATAAGATGGTGGTGGGTAGCTGGGTGTGGGCGTGGGTTGACTGTATGAAGATGACGATGATTCCATGCCAGTCATTTTATCTGTATCCTCCATAAACATTGTTACATTTTGGTTATTGTTACCATTAGAATTATTTCTTTTTGATGAAATTGGTTTTGATTGAAAAACATAGAATCGTTTTGAAGACTCCTGAAATGTAAAATGTTTGTATTATACCATATACTTTCAAATTTATATAAATACAAATTCACTTACTAACAATAACTCATCGGTAACTAATGTTACAAAAAACATATCGCTAATTATACTCCAACCATCTCCAACTGGTACTATACAGAATGTTCTGCAGAATGATCGGAATACATGCCTATTGTTGGTTTCTTTAAAGTCTTCAGCAAATACACCATTCAGTACAATCTGAATTATTGCGGCCTAGAAAAAAACAATTATAAAAATATTATAATACTTAATTATTATTAAAAATAATTTAAATTACAAGATACCCACATTTGCCAATGGAACATCAACTATAAATGATCCAAGATCATGCTTGGATTTAGGTAACTTGTCAAGAAAGTTAATTATATTTTCTTTGCCTTTGTGTAAATAACGACCCCTTTCTTGTTTGTTTCTGTTATTGTTTAAAAAATTTCTACTTTTAGGTAGATATTGTGATAAACTACCTTTGATACTAAAATTAAACACAATTAAAATTATAAAACTATTCAATAGAATTTTGTTTATTAAATATTCTCAATAAATAATATACCAACTTTTTCAATAGAAAATTGCTGGATAATGTGAAAGTGGCATTTTCATGGTAAGCGTCTGAAACGATTTGTCTGGACACTTGATTATCATAAAGTTCATAGTATTGAGAGAGAAAGGATTCAACTAAACTCATCACAGGATTTGGTAGTTCAGGATTATGGCCTTCTGATATCGGGTAACAATTACTCAAGTTAATTGGTATTTTAAACTTTAATCCAATCGTATTGTACCGAGTTGGCAGTTCTGTGTTATCCTGAAAACAATTACATAGCATTGCCCTACATCCTAAACATCGACTCAACTCAAAATACATAGAGAATTTTTAACTTTTTTGAAGATAGTATATCAATTTTTTTTCTTTGTTATTAAATACTAAATTTACTGTTGCTAATAATAAGATATGATTCAAAATATTTCTTTTACTCCAAATATGAAGCATAAGTTACTTTGGATTATATTTTCTAAAGGACAAATATATATATAGGTATATATATGTATCGTGTGTCCCAAGAAACAGGGTACACTTTATCACTCATTAACCTTTTAATATTTTTCAATTCTGTATGTGGGACATTAAACTACACTTATAGATCATAAATTCATGTGAGTCAAAATTTTTTTAATTCAAGTTTTGTGTGCATGCGCAACAAAAATTTATTTATTTTTTAATTGGCAACTCCTGCTTTAAATATCATTTTCGGATTGATCGATTTTATTTTCAAGTGATTTTGATGTATTCACTTGTATTGTAAACTCAAAATTAGCTAAATTAGAGTTAAAAGTATAATTTTAAAACCTTATTAAATTTGAATATAATATATTTTTTTAATTGTACGTATTATTTCTTTCTAAACACCGTAATGTAATCAAAATTAATATTATTAAAGTAATAAATTATAAATTCCCTTTATTAAGTCCCTCCGTTGTGTGGGTATCAAATTAATATTTAAACATTTGAATATTTATTTTATTTCTAATTTTACGTATTTGTCTTTACATCAGAATTAGAATTAGGTATCCATTAAAATAATAATGACTTTTGAACAAGTTATTGAATAGTAAATGATGTAATTTCTGTAAATTAAATTGTAAGTAAAATTGTATAGTATTGTTAAATAAAATAAAATAGAAATTGAGAATTTTATTTCCTAAAAATTCATGTTTAAATTATGTTATTTCGTAATGTGCGTAACAATAAAATGAAATAATTAGGTATTCATAAAAAATAAATAATTTATTACTTTAATAATAATAATTTCGATTACATCACGGTGTTAAGAAAGAAATAATACGTACAATTAAAACAAAAAATATTCAAATTTAATTAGGTTTTAAAATTATACTTTTAGCTCTAATTTAACTAATTTTGAGTTTACAATACAAGTTGACAAATCAAAATCACTTGAAAAAAATCGATCAATCCGAAAATATTATTTAAAGCAAGGGTTGCCATTTAAAAAAAATAAATTTTTGTCGGGCATAAGCGCAATACTTAAGTTAAAAAAATGTTGACTCATAGGTATATATATGTATATTAAATACTATTCAGTTATAACATTATTTTTTCTTTAAGCTAAACCTTTTATTGAACAGACATTAAGCGCTCAAATTAATTTGTATAATTAAATGCATAAATAAAACATCGAATATTTTCCTTTTTCTTCAACATAACTACTATCACACATAGTTAAAAAAAACATGCTATTATAAATATGTTGAAAATAAGTATAAGGTTTATGTTTAATCAAACAACAATAAAAATATTACTATCAATTTAGGTTTATTTTTTTAAATTTGTGTTATGTGCAATATTTTTTAATTTCTTTTGTAACACAATTGAATTTAAACTTATGTTTATCATTCCGAATTTCTTTTAATTTTAAATTCAAACCAGGTAAGATGTACTTGTACTTACTTTAGACACCTTACCTTACAAAACACCAAAAATAATCATAAAACTAGTATAGGGTGACCATACATCTTGTTTTAAACAGGATTGTCCCGTTTTTCGTAATATTTATAGCAAATATATTATATAAATATTGTTGCATGTTTTGACAATCAATATACCTATATTTTACTCATTGCAAAAAAGTGTCCTGTTTTTTTTTTTTTTAAATATGATCACCTTATACTAGTACTATAAAAATTAAAAACATCAGTCTTGTGGTTCCTCGCACATATTATAGCATACAAATGGTAAAAGATTAAATAAATGAAACTTACCAACTTAAGTAGACAAGGAAAAAGTTGTTGTATTTCTCTAAAACATATATAATATTAATAAATGTTAAGTGGTGTTAAAACTAAAATATTAAAAAATATACATACATTTTGTAACGCTCTTTGTCTTCTATATCGTAAACAGGATTTCTTGACAAGTTCAGCACTTCAATAGTATAACCAGAAAGACACCTTAGTTCTTTTAAATCAGAAAACTGAAATAAAATTATTTTAGCGTATTTTTTTAATAAAAGTGTAAATTTTGAACATATACTTTGTTCCCAGCCAAATCCAACACTTTAAGTTCAGGAAACAATCTACGTATCCATACCAGACCTTCACCTAAATAAATGTGATTATTTTCAAGACTTAAACCATACAAATCATGTTTGGTGTGTTGAGCAACTATATTTAGTGCTACTAAAAGAACTGCTGGTCGATTTAATGGTACAAACAGTTGGTTGTCGGTAAATACTATAACAAAAATTAAAAATTAACATGTTTTCCTTATTTCTTTTCTAACTATTATTAAATTAATATAAAATAATGTTTAACATACATGGACAAGCATAAAAACGCGACAAATCCAAACTCTTGGTACTAGGATTGTAGCGGGTCGCCATTGCTTCTATCATTTTCTCTCTTACTTCATTGGATACTGGTGTGAATGATATAGGACCACGTGGAGGCAAATATAATGACACCTTTATAATTAACTAAATACAAAATTTTTTGTAAAAAAAACATTTTTATAACTCTACAATTGAATTATATCAACTTACTTTTCGATCATCTTTTTGTGTTATCTTATAGCTAGTGTTATGTAATGCTTTAGCAACCTTATAATCATCAACAAGAAATCTTATTGCATTATCAAAGTATTGTTTCTATAAAATAAACATTGATTATTTTAATTTATTCAATAAATATACAAATAGCATAGAAATAACATACATTATATGGATAAAATACAACAGGTGAGATATAAGTTTGTATTATTTTTAAAACTTCATCTCTATTTTCAACATTTGGCACCTTAAAAATAAGAATATGATAATTTAAATATATGAGATTGATATATAAAAAAAAACTTACAAATACTGAATACCATCCTGTACTACTTTCTTTTAAAGCCCATGACATGTTTCTGTTGTTACTGTGACTACTACGTTTATTTCTTTCAGGAAAAGACCTATTGAATAAATTCACATTCACATTTGTAGATATAGTATTTGATTTTATTGTTTAACTAAAATATATAAATTATTCACCGTCGACCAATATTATTTCTAGATGGTCCATCCCAATTAGAAAATTCACTATCTAATTGATCACGAACCAGATCAGTTTTACCATCCCAACTTTTACGAAATTGATTGCCTCCACGGTTGTTTGCTTTGAATGTCACTTTTTTGTTATAACCATGGCGATCTGAGTATCTACCATCTCCTCTATCGCTAGGTCTTGAAGTTCGATCGTGTTCATTATTTCGTTCACTGCCTACAATTGGTTTGAAATTTTTAAATGAATTTGAACTTTACTTTATTGGTTTTTATTTTTCATGAATAAGAGTGTTTTTAGTTTTTTCATTGATGAGTTAAATTTCTTAAATAAATTGCTTAAATTATAACTGCAATTTCACATTAAACATTGAAGGTACTAAAATTTTTCTCCGACAAGTGCAGCGTATTTTTTTTATTAAAGAACAATTTCAATGTTTCACAAAACAATATTCATTAGATTATAGTTTGAAATACAAAATATTAAGAAATGAGTACTTCTATTTTGTGGTTTTTAAGTTAAAGTATAAAAATATGCACCAATTTAATACCTATTGGTTTGTAATAAAATTACCTTCATATGGTATCTCACTATATTACTGACAGTGTTACTATAAAATGCATTAATGCAATATTAATAATTATTAGAAAATAGTTGGTAAAGCAAAATTATATTCTAATAATACATTCATAATAAATTATCATTTAATATGAATACAGGCGGTAATGCGGTGTGTTCGATAACAGTGATAACATCGCGCTGAAATAAGTCCCTGCGCATGCGGATAACGTGTCCGGGTACGTAACAAATATGCATTAAATACCCGGTGTCCGGGTCTCTAGCCACAGCGGTAAAATATACTAAATTTACGTCAAAAAATAATTATATTATTATGTATTGATTATTTTGTACTATTCCCTACCATCAAACATAACAATATAATATACACTTGGTTAAATTATAAATACCTAAATTATTTCTATTTTGTATGGATTATTTTTCTTAAATAGAAAGTAACTATAACAATCTGTTGAATATCAAGACATTTTACTAATAGGTACTAGTGGTATTACCAACTTGATACTTTTTTTTTCATCTAATAGTTTTTCAAATGGTTGAAATTATAAATACCTAATCTATAATTGTTCAAGTAAGTTATTATTACACAAAATTATTACATTTTTACCAATATTTTAAAATATTAAAAAATACCAAATGACTATAGTAATTTAATAAAGTAACGAATCCATGAATCACAAAGTACCTGTAGAAAACTGTAAAGTTTAATATAGTCAAATCAGTTAGTATCAACTCAAAAAAAATCCAGACCGACGTTTTATTCAAGTTGACGAGAAACATGTAGATGCAAACAAAAAAATTGATATTATATGCACAATGCAAATAATTGTCATACAACCCTTCAATGTCCGATTCTTTTTTTTTTTTTTTGACATTTTATGTATTTTCTTTGGTACATAGATTCGAAAAGCGTTACCGAAATAGCGTTACCTAAAAAGCGTCACGCTCTGCCTTGCACCCAGAATCTAAAAGTGATGTGTTATGTTACGGTTACCTGGTTACCCCTGGTAACGGGAAATTATCTAATATAACAATATAATATTTTAATATAAATTATGAATCGAAAAGTGTAACGATAAGTCTGTGATATATCGTAGTTCATTTTATGTGAGACATAAAATGTCTCACTTCATTGCAGATTCGTATGCAATATGACATGATTTTTTTTTTTTTGTAAATAAATCTTTTTAAACTAATTAAAATACCAGCAATCCAGGAAAAATAATGAAAAAAAATCAAAAATTTCTTTTTAAAACTCAAAATTGAGTTTTTAAGTATGTTGCATATTTGCAACAGTGGGAATAAATGATATCAATAAATTAAGTATATTATATATAAATATTAAACATGGAGAATCCTATATTGTACATCTAAACTATCATATATTTTGTAGTAACTACCTAGTATATGGTTAAAATAAGCATTATTATATTATCTGGGATTTTATCAAGATCAAATAAATCTGCACCATCTTCACTATCGTTCAAATTTAATGACAGAGAATTTTTATGTAATACAAATAGTCTACTATCTATAATTCCCGTTGTTGCCGATTTTCAACATGAAAAAAACAGTTCATAATTTCTTAAAAACCAGTAAAATATGGTTTGGTTATTAATTATGATGAAGTAGATATCTTAATGTTTCTAAATATATTTAAATATTAATCCAATTCTCATTAAAAGTATAATAAATCATTACGTAAATAATGAAAAAAAAATAGCGATATCACACGTTATCAGATTTTGAACTTAAGATTAAAATAGACTTTAAGATTTCAAATAATAACAAAACAATTTAATTTATAACAGTAAACAAAGTATGAGTAAGTAAATCACTAATTTAGTAAATATTTTATCCGCTAGATGTTCTTATTTGTATTTATATTGTAAACTGTTCCTATTGTGGCCTATTGAAAATGATGTTGCAAAAATGCATAACTTGGCATTGAAGGGGTAAAATGTAGAATCTACAAACGAATATACTGCAAAGAAAATCTGACCATAGGTATAGAATTTATTTAGAAATTGCTGGAGCTGGAGGATTTTAAAATTGAAAGATACGGTAGAAAGTAATATTAAATAGGTACATCATTATATTATAAAGGTATCAAAGATATGGCAAACGGTATATTACAATATCGTATATGAATGAAAATAGTTCTTTGGTGGTAAATATTAATTTAGCCTAATCCTTATTAGGTCGTAGTATTTTGTGCACTTCACTCCACCAAGGTACTAAAAATAAACATCGATTTGTACAATATACTTACGTGAATTCATGTAGTGAAACCTGCCATTGTTGTTACGTCCTCGTGATCTACCAGCCATAGCGTTTAATAAGTCGTCTAAACTTTAAAGCCTAGTATGAAAACAATTAATCTCAAATCCAGAAAGTGAAAGACTGAGAAAAGTATAGAGACTGAATGAACGCTAAATTGTAGACAGAAAACGCACTATCAAATACGATACGAATAACAAATGGGAAGTTGGTAACCATAGATAATATAAATATTATTCATATAATCTGTAAATAAGCCAGCAAGGCAGTGTTGCCAGGCATAGGAACTTCGAGATTATCGTACGAACACGAAAAAAAAATCTTCGAATAAAATTAAGAAAAATAAAATTCTACGAAATAATAATTTGTGTACTATAATAATTATTACCACGCTATTATCAATTTTTTTATGTAAGTACGAACATATTTTTTATAATACGAACAAAAACGAACATTTTACAATACAAATCCAAACAATATCTATTTATTTAAAAATGGCAACACTAAAGCAAGGTAACTATCAATCTGGATATATATAATTTGATTTGATTTGAGCGTTGAGGTTGAAACCAATTATTGAACTATTATAAAAAATTCTGTAAAATAGTAATTTAGATGTCCTAATAAGGTGAGAATCGGTTAATAAACATGACATTAAAAACAAAATAATTTGAGAATTTTCGTATAACTTATCAATAAGTAAAAAACATTATACATACCTTTTTTAAAAATGATATGTAACTATTATAGTAAATAGTATTTGAGAGACTCGCTACGACAATAATGCGATAAATACATACAATAATCTAACGTATCGTAAAACAAAGTAAATCTAGGATTAAGTTATGAATATTGAATTATAAATATTTAATTTAGATACCTAATTAAGATGTTTTCGATTTTAGCGTTGATTTTCGACTGGTGAATGGTGGTAATAAGGTTAATAGCACTACTCCTCCCCGTTAGCATACTGACAATGTTCCTCTTATTTGCGCGAAAACGTTTTAAATTGTCGCTTAAAACCAAATGCAGTATCTATTATTTTCGGCTCGAAAACGCTTGAAATTTTCAGAAAATAAGGTAGTTATAATATAAGTAGATGAAAAATGTAGTATGAAAGTATTTGTAATCCTGACCAATATTAATAATAGGAGGAAGATTTAATTCAACCCTACAATCCATTAGACACTACTAGTACTACTACCGACAGAGCCCTTTAACATGACGTCATGGTGATACAGAAGTAAATTATTATTTTTTAAATAACTAGAATTTATTAACCAATAAAGCTGAGATTTTAATGAACTAGTCATTATATAAGGATTGGAGAACCAGAGTTATTTACTCAGTGTACAAATGATACAGCAAAAAATTTCTTTTTTAATTTGTACTTAATATAATATTTGAATGTATTATTAATTTTTCTAAGTTAAATATATACAAATGGTACCGTGTTCGTATCTTAAAGAATTTTTTTTTATTAATAATAATCATGTTCTGATTTTCGAAAGTCTTTGACCAAAAACCAAAATAATATAACCATGTCTGATTAAAAGTATAATATAATATAATATAACAAATATGACGCCCCTGGTCGCCATAGGGTTAGGCAATGTTAACTAAAACGGTAAACTAACGTCAGTAAAGTTGTTGACCGTTGCAGTTGACAGTTGTGTCGTGTACCTAACCTTCTTTAACTTAACAATTTTGGTACTTAAGTCTGGTTTAATCTTAAAATATTGTTGTAAATTATATTTATTGTACAGTTTTTATATCCAAAAACATTATGTTGTGCTCCTGCAGTGTGCACTTCTGTATAAATCGTTCAAAACTAAGTCCTCGAAAAATACACTTTTTCTCATAAGTTATCTTTAGATATTTGTATGATATTAATTTTCTTTATTAAATGTATAATATGAGACTTATTTACCTACACAAGTATTAAACAATACATATAGTTTTTAGTATATTGCCATCAAAGTAAATTATTTAATTTCATTATTTTTGTTATTTCAATTAAAACAAAACACATCAAGTTATACATCCTATTAAATTTGATTGTTGTATTTTTGTAAATAGATTCCCACTGAAAAATGTTGAAAGAAATCAGCAATGGGTAAATGCAGTTGGCCGATAAGGGTTTATCCTGATCAAAATGATTTTGAATAAAATTGTGGTAGTAGTTATTTGCTAAAAATCAAGGAAACAACTGTCCCGTCAATTTCTCCAAACTACCCAGACATAAAACCAAGAGCTAAAAAGCAGTGTCTTAGTGTTATCAATTTTTAAAAGACATATCATCACAATTAGTATGAGGTAATATCATTACACACCTCCTGTATACTCTGATTCAAATGGTAATTGCTGCAGTTGTTTGAGAAGAATACTGTGTTCCATAGAAATAGCTAAACAAAAATTGCATAGGATAAACACATAATAACGTAAAATCACCCATAATAATAAAATGTGATTCAATCTTAAAAAATCACATGTAAAGATATAATACAATATTTTATATTATATTAAGTGAACATTTCTTTGATAGTCTAATGGCAAATAATCCAAATGTGTGCTGTGAATACTGAGTTTTTTAGTAGTAAAATAAGAATAACATACGCAAATATTCACATAATTTTAAATAAAAATAATGTTTTACAATTTTAAAATATCTCACATAAAGATATAATTAAATATATTAATAAATATTTATTCTCCATTTATAAAAAAAGTTTAATGGCATATGTTTCAAATATGTGACAGGAATACCGAATTTTTTATTAATAAAATAAGAATAATTTCAGCATATTTACGCCTAAATTTAAACATAAATAATGTTCTTCAATTTTTAAAAATCTCATGTAAATACATAATTTAATATTTTATTTAACATTTGGTCTCCATTTAATTGTTTGTCTAATGGCAAATGTTTCAAATGTGTGACATGAATATTGAATTTTTTATTAGTAAAACAAGAATAATTTCAGCATATTTACACCTAATTTTAAATAAAAATAACGTTATTCAAGTTTTAAAAATCTCATGTTAAAATATGATATAATTATTTATTTTATATTTAGTCTAAATTTATTTGTTAGTCTTATGGCATATGTTTCAAATATGTGACAGGAATACCGAAATTTTTATTAGTAAAATAAATATAATATAAGCATATTTACACCTACTTTAAAACATAAAAAATGTTATTCAATTTTTAAAAATCTCATGTAAAGATATGATACAATTATTTTTTTTATATTTAGTCTCCGTTCATTTCTTAGTTTAATGGCAAACTTTTCAAATATGTTAAAGGGATACTGCATTTGTTATTAGTAAAAAAAGAATAATATCAGCATACATACACATAATATTGATTAAATTTTAGTGTTTTCGATTTTTAAAAGACATATCATCATAATTAGTATGAGGTAATATCATTTCACACTTCCTTTATATTCCGATACAAATGGCAATTGCTGCAGTTGTATGAGAAGAATACTGTGTTCCATAGTATTGCTAAACAAAAAAAACATAGGATAAATATATAATAACGTAAAATAACACATATGTTTAAAAAATAAAATGTGATTCAATCTTAAAAAATCACGTGTAAAGGAATAATACAATATTTTATTTTATATTAAGTCATCATTTTTTTGTTAGTCTAATGGCAAATAATCCAAATGCGTGCTGTGAATACTGAATTTTTTAGTAGTAAAATAAGAATAACATCAGCATATATACAAATGATTTTAAATAAAAATAATGTTATTCAATTTTTAAAAATCTCATG
>VUJU01004774.1:0-16856 GCA_009835225.1 Aphis craccivora
TTTTTTAAGAGTTTAAAATAAACATTTTAAGGACATTTGTCAATGTCACGAAAATTTACAAAATACGAGTATTATATAGTAAAAATGTGTAAAATCTTCAATTTTTATTAGCCAAGGCTTGAATATTTAATAGAATATCTTCGGAAATATTTCATACAGGAACCAAAAACTCTAAAACAAATAAACAACACAATTATTTTTTCTAGGCATTATTTGAAACAAAAATTTAGATGAAATCACATTTTTTATGTCAAATAACAATGTTAATTAATGTGTAATAATTTCAAAACATAATTCTCAGGGACTAATTTTACTTTTAATTTTCAAAAATTATAAAAGATAATTTTTTGAAAGTTTGACAAGGTTTTTTATTTTATTATTATTTGACATACAAAATAAAAAATATTTGTAAATTTAAACGGATATTAAATTGTTTTGTGACAACATTTTATACAAATAGATACACTGATTGATACAAATCTTCTTGAATATTATTCTCTATAATTTTTAGACAGCAACTCGCTTGTGCAAATTTACTATTTTTGCAACTTCTTTGAGAAAAAAAATACACAACTTGATTGCGCATTTATTATTCACCTGTGACTAAAAGCCCTTAAAATAAAACTGGTTTGTGAACACAAATATTTAGTAAGTGCCAATTATCATACATGGACTGTATATTAGTTACGATACATTTTTTAAATCATGAGTTAAGAGGACGTTATACCCGCATGTGTTGTCTCCGTCTTACAAGTGTGTAACATGGCATATTTTACGTTCAGCTGAACACGTTTATCTACGTTAGTTTAAAAAATAGAGTAACTTGACCTCTTATAAAATCTAAAGGTAAGATTATTATCTAGTCAACCTCATGGGTCTTTTATTATATTTTAATTTTAAAGTGAGTTATGAGTATTTTAAAATCTACAAACAATTTACAATTTTTTATATACCAAAGTTTAGTGTTTAATATTTTTATTTATATTTTGTATTTATTACTCTTCCTTACTAAATATTTGTTATGTACAGTTTTTTTTTATTTTAAAATTCATTAAATTGATTTTAATTAAGTTAATTTTTGATCTGGTTCACTTTGAATGTACATGAGCACATCAATTACTTATATATTTATCATTTATGTATAATGTACTTTAGGTAAGTAAACATTAAAAAAAATAAATAAAATATGTACTTGTGTTTTCGTTCAGTTATGTTGTGTGCCAATGACTCGTCCGTTTTCAAATTAAAGAAGTTTCTTATTGCTCATAAACGAGTCCACGATTTTCAGGTGAAAAAATTTTTAATGTGCGTAAACATGTGATACAAATATTGTTCTGATGGGTGATTTTACTTTAAGTTTATTCAAAAACACATAAAAATAATTTTTTATGAATGCGTTTTATTTAAGTTAAGTCTGGGTCAAAGTCAAAAAATAAACAGTACAGTCAGTAGGTAGACATTCTAATTTGTATTATGTGTATTAAAATTTATAATTAAACTGTTAGGCTATAATATTTCTTAAAAATAATTTGGAATTATGTATATGGATGTTATGATATACGTATAGGAAAGCCTTGGTCACTTGACCTCACCCCACCACCATGGATTCATCACACGGTTATTCATGTCTTGTAAATAGGTAAATAGGAATTATAATATTTACAAACAAAATTACACACTATAAAAATAAAATACATAATATATTTATCAATCAAATAGTTTCAATAAATATAATTTATCAAACGGATAAAAAGTTATCATATTCGATTACCGATTCCATATTAGATAGTGTTATTTACTCTATTAAATATGGTTGGTGAAACTATCACTCATTTATACATCTTGATCGTCTAACAAACATTGACTATTAGGCACAAATTTGTCCAATTTTCTCAAAACCGACTCTGGAATTTCTCCAGCTACCATTCTTATTTATAAATTAAAATAAAAGATATATATGAAAATTAAATTCAACAGTTAAATGTATTAAACTTACTGTAATATATTGTCTGGAAAGCAACAATTCACAGCTTTGATAACATAATCCAAATGTGAATTGATATCTGGTTTAAGGTTTTGAATCATTTTCAAATGTCCATTAATGATAAAATTTCGCCGTGCTTTTAAACTTTTTGGTAACATCTATAAATCAATCAAAATATTTAATATTTTGTTTTAATTACATATAGCTTTTAAGGTTTAATAATAATGATAAAAATTATATATGTATTCATTTTAATACAATTGTAAAAAGCAAAATTAAACAGATAAATATACTTAAGATAAATTGAGTATATTAAATCTATCAAATATAAATAATTATAATAGATCAATGGATAGTTGAGAAAAAATAAAATGACGAAAAAGTAATTTATAATATTAATAATAATAGATAGAATAATACCAGACAATTCAATGATATTAATTATTAAATATAAAAATATAGTGTATTAGAAACTTAAAGTGATGCTTATAGGTAGTTATTATATCATGATAGATTGATGTAGCTTTTAAAACTAATGATTAAGCGAAGTGTAATATGATATGAATCAATATAAAATATTTAGGTATCTAAATTGTTTCAAATTAATATGTATTAAAAAAAGTAACTATTATACGACTATTTAACTAAATTACGACTTATACTTTGTGATAATTGGCATTAGCACCTATCTAATATCGTTTATGTGTAAATTACATAACTAACAGAAAATACTTGGCTAATTTGAATTAATATATGTAGCATTATTTGACTAGGCATTGACGGCGTCAACAACTTTTCTATAGCAGAAAAATCTTCGCTTTTGTTCAGTATAACTTTAATGGCACTTTTGCACTTATGATGAGCCTCATGTGTCGGACTTGTGTTAATGTAAACCTAAATAAAAAATAAGCTTTGTTGATAATAACACATCATATTAACGCTCATGACTTATTATTTGTAATATTTAATTCTTATCGTTCTCACATCAATCATAGCATTCACGGCGTGGCAAGTAAAAACGGATTTCGCATGTTTAGAACTATGTTGACCAATCATTTCTAATGTCCAAGCTACACCGGCTTTTAGACTATCTTCGTCTGTATCGCTTTTCAAGATGGCAGTCAACTGTTTCAATATCTGAAAGTTAGAAATAGACAAAACGTTCATATACTATTTGTATACATGTAACATGTAAGTACTATAGGTAAGGTATATTTCTGAATAGTCTATATACAATGTACAAATCATAGACCAGTCGATTAAAAATATATCTATATCGATTTAATACACGTATAACATAATATAATTTCGTAATATTATTATTTACATTAATAGTTTACGCAACTGGTACCTATTGATAATTTTTGAATTTGAATCTTTTAGTACAAAGTAGTTAATATTTGATATCCTACTAAAGACTTTAAATTATTTAATGTTCACCACACGTCCACACATAAGGATTATGGTAAATTTACAAAAAAAATCGATTTATTGTGTAGGTACTACACAGGTACTATTAGGTATATAGTTATAAGTTATATACCTAATTAATTTATAGTGGACATAATATTTAATTAACCATTTCTTAAAAGTATTAATTTTAATTAAATAATAAGATTATAATATTAAAAGACTAACATTAAATCAATGTACATCCATGGACCATGATAAACGAGTCTCGAAGAAGGTTTTTTTAAGAAATTTAAATTACACACCACACACGTATTGTAGTTTGCAGTAGATATTGAAATCAATGAAATTCCTACTCGTAAACATTATTTGTTAAACATTAAGCTTATACTACACATGGTCCTAAAAATCACAAACGCAAGTTTAGCTAAGGTCTTTAAATAAGTAAGAAACTATTAACGCATAAGACAGTTAAATTTGAAAAAAATTCCATATAAATAATAAATAAGTAGGTAGGTAATATGAACCATGTATAGGGTTAGGATGTTTGTACACTAAAAATGTATGCATGTGTATGCACTTATGCATTAAAAAACAGTCAAATATGCATGAAAAATATACATTAAAAAATAAAGAAATATGAACAAAAAAAAAAAAAAATTGAATAATTAATTTATAGAGATAAATAGACAGAATATCGATAAATTGTGTTGGTACTATTTTAATATGCTCGTTTTCATGGCCGTAAATGAGGGGTGGGTCCAGAGGTCCTCCCTCATCGACATTTTTAAAAGTAGAAATATTTTTTTATTATTAAATAATTAACTATTGTGTGAATTGAGTATTGTAATGACGAATTATGTTTTCAATAACGATAATAATCAAATTTTATATTTTTAACGTAAAAATGACTTTCAGTATCTTAATATTATATTTTAAAAAATGTTGACCCCCCCCCAAATTTTTATTCAGTTGCGGCCTTGCTCTTAAAATTACGTTATTTTTTTTATCATTTTTCATTGAAAACAATCAAATATGCGTATATAAACAGAAAAAAAAGTGGGCAAGTGGGTACCGCTCTGCTGTACATTAGGTGCCGTGTGCCGTGTGGATCATTATTATATATTATAGGAGTGTTAAATTTGAATCCAATGATAGATATCATTGTATACGAAAAACGATTCTGAACGAAGATGATTTGTCAGCCTAGGATATAATTTTCAGTTGTTGGTGAAAAAGGTGGTTTATTTTTATTGGCCTGAATACACCAAAATCTAAGTTCTTTTATAATTATTGTAAACTAAAATTATGAAAAATCTTGTATTAAATTTTCAACTCTTAGCTACTTATACAAATTTTTTTATGAATCATACCTATAAAATAATTTGCAAATATTCATGCTTTTGACGAATTTTTGTCAATATTTGAACTTCAAATGCAAATAAAAAAAAATTGTGCCTATGTATTCTAATAATTTTTTAATCACTATAAGAATAACTTATGAGGAACTTTGTATTAAATTTTCAAATATTTTGATAGCGCCTAAAAAGTTTTATCGACACTTCAAAAATATTTTTTTAGAAAACTTAAAAATTTCAGTTGTCTATAAATAGCTCGAAAAAATTCAAAATATTTTGAAAATTAAATCATGTAAAGAAAATGCCAATCTTAATAACTGGTAAAATTTTCAAGATCTACGACTTATACTTTTTGAATAATAAAGTTAAGCTATTTCGTAAAAATTTAAAATTCAAACGCACTTAAAATTTTTCCTATAATGATGCTTCGAGTTTTCTCTATAGCTACTTGAAGAAAAACTTATGGAAAACTTAATGTTGTATTTTTATTCCTTAGTTATAAACACAAAAATGTTTATGATTTTTCAACTACAAATATATTACTTGCAAATTTTTGCGTTATCGACAGATATCGTAAAAATGTTAACTATAAGAGCTTACAAAAAAAATTGTGACTAACGATTTTTAAATTTTTTTTTAGCAACAATAAGAACAATTCATAACTAATCTTGTATTCAATTTTCAAAATTTTGTTGGTCATCCAAAATTATTTTATCGACACTTCAAAATAACTTCTCATAAAAATCGAAAATTTCAGTGGTCTATTAATAACTCAATTTTTTTGAAAACTTAACTGTATATAGATAACACTAACTTAAACATTTGGTGAAAATTTCAAGTATTTACAGTGATTATTTTTTTGAATTACAACCATATAAAAAAATCGATTTGGACGAATATTGGTTTTGCGTAAAAATTCCCGTTTTTCCTTAATTTTTTTTTTTGGTTTTTCCCGGTGCTTTTAAAAACTATTGGGAAATTCAAAAAATGACCTGCCCAATGCACCAACTAGATTCACTTACGAATCGGAAAAGCTACTGGAGTTTAAAATCGAAGCATTATTTCGACACGTTCTCGTGTACACAGACACAATAAAAAACACAACATTATAAAATTAATACATTCATCGCTCCGCTCAGAATCTAAAATAATAAAATATGTAATTATATGCAAAATAAAAGTTTGATACTTTGAATATAGATTTCATGAGACACATTTCTGTATAAGAATGGAAGTTATTGGACAACCTAAAAAAAAAAATATGCAAAAACATTAGCAACCTATCCCTAAAATTATGATACTTTGAATTTATGCGCACTTACTAACATGCGTTTTGCTAGATTTTGAACCATTTCGTGATTGGATTATTATATGACTTATATGACATGTCTATAAAAGTGTATCTAATGAAATAAAATCTATTAATGTAAACATTCAAACCTTGGAATTGATAACAGCCGTCGCAAGTAATGGTGACACGGATGATATGTATCCCAAAGCGAGTACAGCTGGAGTAGAAGGATATTCTTTGCTTTTCAAAATTACGTTTAACAATGAAACTATTCCACCAGTAGTCACGATCATCTTACAAATCTATATAAATTATACAAGATATAATAGATATACGTATATGCAATATTAAAAACTCGAGTTAGCTGCAATTAGGCATTCGACTATTATATTGAAATAAAAAGTGTTAAGTGGATTTTATTTGTTTGAAAATATGATCTACATCTGACCATATTATATACATTCAACCATATGGCATAAAATAATTAAAGAAATAACTAATTTATTTTAAAATGTGTGATCGTACTTGAGTGGAATATTTAACTACTTCGTAAACGACTTCGGCCGAATTATAACGTATAGATTCATCGGGATGCGCCATCAGTAACAATATTTCTGGAAATAGTTTTGTCTCAACTACTGTTTCGGTTAAAGACAACGAGTGCTTAGCTATGTTTTTTATCAATAATAATGTATTTGCCTAAAAAAATTCAATATTAAGAGTTAATGTAGAAATATCAAAAAGATGTTATTATTATAGTATTACAACAAATTAAAAAAGGCAAATTTAAATAATACAATTATTTTGATATTGCAAAACAAAACTAAATGTGCTAATTAGATAGGTACTTATACTAGATATAAGTATATTGTATACCTATAATATATTGTAATAATACTTATTAATTTACTAATTATATTAAGTAGTTATACATTTTTAATACACTTATTTGATAACATTTACATTTTGGTATAACAAATAACATGTAATCTGATTTTTGTTTCAGTACTTAATAATATACCTGAAGTTTGACGTCTGTGTTGTAATCGGTCGATAAAAAAATTATTACGTTAGGTAAAGTGTGCACATCCACAATTTGTTTGGCTAATTTTTGGTTGTGTTTGGCTATCTCGCTTAATGCAGATAAAGCATATAATTTAAAATCGTGTCTTTCCTCTTTTAAGCTTTGGACAATTTGAGGCAGTATACCTGCACATTTAAAAATATATAATATATGTAACAACAATTTAGTGATAACATATTAAATCGGAGAAACTTAAACACAGATTTATACTGTATAATAAATAAATATGTTAAATAAAATAAATAAATATATTGACCTTAAAAAAATATTTTTTGTTATGTAATTAAAGGTGGATAAATTTATAATTCTTTATTAAACTAAGTTTTTTTGAAACAATGATAACTTCTAAGCTGCAATCTTCAATATTTTACAGTCAAAAATCAAAATTTTTAAGTCACAATTTTTGTTGGCAATAAATTATTTTTTGATTAAAACATTTCAAGTAATTGCTTACTTTTTTTTAGGTTAACATTAGTTTTTTTTTAATGTCTAACACCTATATCTAATACTTACTATGGTAAGTATTATTTCTAGGTTATAAACATAACCTATTTACAGCTAACTAGATAATGAATAATATCTATTTGAAATTATAACTGTAAATTTAAAATTATAGTAATTACTAATTACTAATAGATAATCTTTAAAAGTATAGTTGCATTTATCGTTTACTTAATCGAGGGGCAAATAGCCTTATGTGGTTAATGGTTATGTTATATAGACATAATTGTTTAGTGTAGGCCTTTGGGGCTTTTTGTAGCAATAGTCCACAAGGTCTGAGAAGCCACTACCAAGTTATTTTTAAGGAATTTTAATAAAAAAAATGTATACCTATAAGTACATAATTGTATAGGTGCGTATATTAACATTTTGTGCTTGTACCTACATGTATTATAATAAATACTAAGTTAATACTAAAATTAATTTTCATATTTTTGTAATGTATTGAAAATGACTATTGTGATCAGAATATTATCGTAAAATGCTATAAAATTAAATATGTTTAAGTTTGACAAAGGTGTTTTAACAAAGGCGCCTTCCTGAGGGGGCGAAGGTGGCAATCGCACCCTCCATAAGTCGTATGATGTTCTATTTATTATAAAGCTAATAGGTATAAGCTGAAATTACACACAACATAATATTGTAGGTTTAAGTTTTTGTTTACCAAAGTGATACGTAAGATTAACATTTTTTCGCTCCCCCCTCCTATGGAATTGACTCTAAGACGCTCCTGGTTGAATCAGTTTTGTAGTTCTGTGCAGTATGATGTTTATGACATTTGTACCTTTTAAACATATTCCCTGAAAAAGTGCTTACTCACTACTGACTTGCATCTACTTGCATTTAAAGTAGTCAGATATCATATTATTGTTTTAAATTAATATAAATACGTACCAGATTTTATGATGAGTTGTGAAATACTAGGATCTTGACCAGCTATCGAACTAATTGCTTGCAAAGCTACTTCTCTAACCATTACGTCTAAGTCCTTCATACATGTTAAAATAGCGTGTATTCCATCACATTCTTTTACTATCATTTCAGAACACGACAAGTGTTTACTTATATTCCGAATGAGATTCATGCAACTTTTTTTGTAAGTTTTCTATTGCAATAAAAAAATAAATATCATGAAAAATCATAATCATAATACACTCATATTAATTTATTTTTGACATTATAATCTGACAGAGTATATAAGTAATTATTATGACGATACAAAACGTGTGTGGGACTGAAACTTTGTTAAGTGACGACCGAACGGAACTCCGAAGTAATAAGACAAGATTTCTATATAGGTATTTTAGAAACTGACATTGCATACATTTTAGTTTTCCGCGGTTATTTTTCGTTAGTTTCAATTATTAAGAAAACTACCTACTAAAAATATATTTGTCACTCCCCTCCCCTCAAATAAGATTGAAACATTTTTCCAAAATCATTTTTAGGCTAGTACCCACGCTATAATAATTGACTATACGGTATACATTAAATAATCCAAAATACTAGGTATAAGCTATACATTTATATTTCTCTACTCATAATGTTAAAATATGTTATTTTAATCAATATTTAAAAACTATTAATATTCATTGATAATTATAAGATATTAGTTAAAAAATCATCATTTACTAAGAAATACTATAAGAATGTAATTTTTAAAATTTTAAGTTTAGTATTTAAACTTATTAGGTATGTAACCATCTAGACTCTACAGCAGTGATTTCAACCGGTGTGCCGCGGCACACTACTGTGCCTCGAGATTTTTTAGATGTGCCGCGAGAAATTCTGTAAAATATTGAAAATAGTGTTTTCGGCGAAGTTGCCGAAGTTGTTGTGGTTGTCAAGTACGTGAGTGTGCCGTGAAAATGTGTGATATATAGTAGTGTGCCGTGAACCAAAAAAGGTTGAAAACCACTGCTCTAGAGGCATGAAGCACAAAAAAATGCTACACAATTTTTTTTTAAATATCTACTCTATATATCACTATATTAAAAAAATGTTTAAATTTTAAAATAAAGTACCTATATTAAAAATAATAATATAATATCAGCATTATTATCATTGCATTGATAATGTTTAAACTATAAGAAATAACCAAAATCGATTTTATGAAAAACGAATGTATAGCAGGAAAATTTTAATATTTTTTTGTGATATTTTTCACGCAGGTATACGCATAATATAAATACGTGAGAAAAACGAAATATAATCTTTGTTAATTCCAAAGTACATTACAATTAATTATCGTTACCGGAAGCTAGTTAAGTATAAAATACTTAATTGTAGTAATACTATCAAAAAAAAATATCACATGTATAGAGGGTGATTTTTTAAGCATGCTCGCTCCATTTTTATGTTTAAATTATGCATAGGTATATTCAAATTCTAATTTTTAAATGTAATTAAAGACAATAATTTAAAGAACTTAGATTTTTCACAACATTTAAGGAGTATCCTGTGGTGAGACCAACTTTGGTTTTTCAAACGAGACCATACATGTTTTAAAGCAAAATGTGAATCAGCTAATTTTTCTAAAAATTTTGACGTATTGTAATCGAAATTTGAACGAAAACTTCCGGAGTTATTCTCTACTAAGGAATAAGGATAATAGTCCATTATACTAAATACTTAGTAAATAGATACGAACTCAATGATTATAATTCGATATGCAATATAAACCCTCGTGTTACCTACTACTTACGATTATTTAGTACCTATTTTGTTCTAATTAAATAACTATGCTTTTACAGTTATAGGTACCTATAGGCTATAAGATAACATAGGTACACGATAAAATAGAAAGGAAATTATTTAATACATATGTCCTTTGTTTTTGAAAAATATTAGGTTAAATATTAATCCATACGCATTTAGTAATAAGTAGTAATTATTAACTAATATTTTATATTGCATACAGAAATATAATCATTGAGTTCGTATCTATTTACTAAGTATTTAGTATAATGGACTACTATCCTTATTCCTTAATATTTAAAAGAGAATAACTCCGGAAGATTTCGTTCAATTTCGATTACAATACGTCAAAATGTTTAGAAAAATTAGCCGATTCACATTTTACTTTAAAACATGTATGATCTCGTTTGATAAAGCAAAGTTGGTATCGCCACAGGATACTCCTTAAATGTTGTGAAAAATCTAAGTATTTTAAATTATTGTCTTTAATTAAAAATTCTAAAAATAAGAATTTGAATATATGCATAATTTAAGCATAAAAATGGGGTGTGCATGCTTAAAAAATCACCCTGAATAGAAAATAATAAAAGTATCATTTTCAAAACAGATATCATTCTACATCAATTATATTTTTTAATGTGTAATGAGTAATGACTACTTAATAAATTATTTGAAAAGTATTAAAATATTTAAAAACAAAAATCTCTGTTTAAATAGTTAGGTAATAGACAAAATATTATGATTCATGACTATTTTACAACTTTTAAAAGCAAATACCAGTTTTTTTTATAAATTTTAATGTTGTATAGTATCTATTAATGTTTTATGAGTATATTTATATCATTTATTATTATTATTAGCTTTTAATATCGACTTATCATAAACAATATAATTACGTTTATGTTATAAATAGGCAATACTTTAAAACTAATCCATAAACTTTGAAAATATAATTGTCTAGTAAACTATAATAATGTTAGTAAAAGTTTCAAGTCCCTATAAATATTTGTGAAATACAACAATGAATTAATATTATTATTTTTTGTTTAAATTTCAAATTTCATATAAATTTTATGCACATCATACATACATTTAATATGATACATTTTTACATTTAACTTTTTTTTTAATTTCCACCAATAAAAACGTACCTAATAAATTTTTAAATTTCCGATTTTAAATTTAAAAAAATTAAATTTTCCCCTACAAAACAATTTATAAATGTCTGTATTTTTAATCAATTTTGTAAAAATATAAATTTTTAAACATTTATGAACACTAATAAACTAATACCTACTAAATATTTTAATTTAGATACCAGATAAGAGCATGCTTTGTTGTCACGTGGAACCTTGTATTTATTTTTAAAGCTAGAAAAATACTTAAATAAATCTTTTGTGAAAAAATCAAGTTTTTACATTCTACAGTTATTAATTTTTGAATTATAACGAAAAAATGTAATTAATTTGGTCAAAAACTAGTTTTGCGTTAAGTTAAAGATCAAACCATTTTCTTATATATAAATTACAATTAGATACACTTAAACACACCATTGAATTACCAAAAAAATAAACCTTCAAAAATGTGTTAACTGAAATCAACTTTTTTAAGAAAATGAGAAGATTGCTACTAGTGAGTTAGTGGGACCCAAGTACGAATAAATCTGATAATATATAAATTAAAATTTTTTCTACGCATTTTAACATTCACAACATTCAGATACGATTACTTATAAGTTATAAGATATTGGAGAAAATTAAAAATTTGTTTTTCTTTGGTGCTTATATTTATATATTTTATTTAAAAATTAAAAAACAATTTTTTACCAAGTACCTATAAACCATATAAAGCGTTATATTATGTTCACTGTAATACTAATAAACTGTAAGGAAAGTGAAAAAGTACCGACGAGACATTTGAAACCCGGCTCTCCATTACCTGTCGTCGTTCATACGTACATTTTCGGTGGTAATCTGTCCAAGTAGGCTTTTCAGTAAATTGTCAGCACACAGTATTTTTTTCGCACACTTTTTGCTATTGCCAGCCAATCTCGCTAAGCCTAGCACAGCATTCATCCTCACCACTGGGTCGATATCGTACAAAAGCGGCTGGACTATTTCGACCGCGTTACTCTTGTTGAGGCATTCGATGTACGCTTGTTTGGCCGCCTGTCCCGCGAAGTTCTGCACGAAGGTCAGCTGACTTTTTGCGTAGGTGTCGAATACTTAATGTTTGTATGTTATAATATGTTACGGTAAAATCACGAATACTGCCCTCAAATGACCGAATTACGAGCTCTAAGAATATAGGTACAAAATAGATAGGTTAAACTTCAGATGTTTATTCTAGCTATTGAAAACATGAACATTTTGTAAGTCGTATAAGATAAACAATCAACTATAAAATATAAAAAGGTGGGCAAGCAGGTTAAGTATGTCCAGTGGTTCAATGTAATAGATGTGTTAAATTTAATTTACAAATTTCATCATTGTATACAAAAAATAATTGAGTGTGGACAGAGTGTCATGCTAGAAACTCTTAGGTATATTATATATTAATAATATATTAATTATAGTACTATAATATATATATATATATATATATATATATGTATATTATAACACTAGGAAGGGTAAAGGAAGGTATTTTCGTGGAATAAGCAATTTCATTATTTTATTTGTTTATCGTATTATCACTTAATTCCATATAAGAAAATTTTCTTGAAAATTACACTGATTCTTAAAATAACTGTAATTCATATTTGCATTTAAAATAATGCATTTGCATACTAAGAGTCCGGTTAAATATTATAGTTTATAATTATAAACAAGAAAAATAAGAACAAAACATTTTATTTTTTAGTTAATATTTAAGACATAATATGATGTAGGTATTGTTTTTCAAACATAAATAGAAATATTTCCACTAAAAGTATCGAAATAAAAATTAAAGGTAATAAAAAAAAAATTTATTTTTATTTTAAATCATCTTAAAATGTTGTATGAATGTTATATTAAATTAATGTGAATTAGTTTCTTAATACTAATTTAAATTTACTAATACTGTATACAAGTACTCGTATATAACAAATGACAACTTAAGAAGTTGCAGTTCAAAAAGGTCAAAAGAAAACATTTTCCAACAGTTTGCAAAATAATCGAGAAAAACAAAAAAAAAAAAAAAAAATGACGGAAAACGGGAATTTTTACGCAAAACCAGTTTTCGACCAAATCGATTTTTTTATATGGTTGTAATACAAAAACTAATCACTGTAAATATTAAATTTAGTAATTTTGAAGTTGAAAAATCATAAAATTTTTTGTGTTTATAACTAAGGATTAAAAATACAACACTAAGTTTTCCATAAGTTTTCCTTCAAGTAGGTATAGAGAAAACTGGAAGTATCATTATAGGAAAAATTTTAAGTGAGTTTGAATTTTAAATTTTTACGAAATAGCGTAACGATAACGATTTATCCTCAAACGATTTTAAATATTTGTTATTATTCAAAAAGTATAGCTCGTAGATACTTGAAAATTTCACCAGTTATTAATATTGGCATTTTCTTTACATGATTTAATTTTCAAAATATTTTGATTTTTTTTTGAGCTATTTATAGACGACTGAAATTTTCAATTTTTCAGAACTTTTTTTTTAAGTGTCGATAAAATTTTTTTGGCCCTATCAAAATACTTGAAAATTTAATAAAAAGTTTCTTATAAGTTATCCTTATAGTGATTAAAAAATTATAAGAATACATACACAATTTTTTTTATTAGCATTTGAAGTTCAAATATTTACAAAAATTCTTCAAAACCATGAATATTTGCAAATTATTTTGTAGGTATAATTCATAAACATTTTTGTATAAGTAGCTATAAGTATAGATTTTTCATAAGTTTAGCTTATAATAATTATAAAAAAACTTAAATTTTGATGTTTACAGGCCATTAAAACACAAACCACCTGGCTGACAAATCATCTTCGTTCAGAATCGTTTTTCGTATACAATGAAATCATTGGATTCAAATTTAACACTCCTATAATATATAATAGTGATCCACACGGCACCTAATGTACATTGTACAGCACAGCTGTACCCACTTACCCACTTTTTTTTATTGACGCTTGAAATTTAAATTCAAGCAAAATCGGATAAATAAACAAAAAATGACGATTTTTTTATTACCACATTTGTTATCTTGTTGTTATTTAAAAATATTAATCCTAAACATTTTTTTGTAAATACGTGTAGTGTTATGTAAGATGTGCAAGTATTTATTTAATTATAATTTTCCTTGGTCATAATGATATAGACAATATTTAATTGTAAAATAATTATAAATCCATTTTAAATTTAATCTTGTATTTTGGATTTTAACAATAGAAAATTGTTTATCTTATAAGATTTAACCATTTTTCATTTGTAAAAACCCTCTACTATAATAATCGTTCGAAGTTTAACCGAAACATTTTATCTTAGAATTTTCTAACACCAATTGGTAAAAAACCCGAAATTCGGACATTTGCCAGCAGTAGTTATAGTAAGCTTATAAGTATTCGTATACTTTTAATGTAATAACTAATAATATATTTTAATGGCTAAGGTGGATATAAAGTATGCTTGAGGGGATTACTTCATCAATATTAGCCTAGCGCCTATAAGTTAATAGCATGAATAAAAGTTCTCACAATTAACGTAGTAAATAAAAATCAAATATATATACCTAAGTTCTAATAAAATAAAATACATCCACATAAAAGTTCCTATACGAATAAAATATAAAGTATAATGAAAGCATAATGAAGTAAGAAAAACTATATACCTAATAAATAAGAAAAACTTAAATTATGTTATTTGTATACATCCAAAAGAAATATTCCTAGAGGAAAATTACGAAATATTGACATCATTTAAGTAGAGACGCAATATATTATATAAGTAAAATAAATTTTCTATTATCTAATAATTTGTACAATGGATATAATAACGTATATTTATCTAATATTTTGTTTTAATCATTAATATTTATTGTTAATATCGCTTTTAAAATTATAGAGCACAGCTAAATACGTAAAATATTCCTGAGTTCCTGACACCAGGTCTTAATATTATACCTATATAGTTCATTATAGGTTAACAGCTACGTTCGTAAGTAGACAATAGCCGAGGAAATTTGAAAAATCATTGTAACTTTTAGTAACTTAAATAAACTGGGATAAATACTTTTTCCGATAATTTCTTTAAATTATTTTCTTAAAACAAAAAATATTAAAAATATTATGGAGAAGGAATAATTTCTTAATAAAGAATGTTAAATATCCTAAACATCTACCTATAAGATTTTCACATATAGTTAGGTTAATTAACTATTATTTATTAATATATGCGATGTGCCGATGTCACATTATGACCTATTTACATTTTTGTTATTACTTTTTTGTACGTAGTAACTTGAAGGCGGACTCATATCGTTCGGTGTTGATTTTATCGAATAAAATGAGTTGTTATTCTACTTGCCGTGTCCGTCGTGCTCAGTGACCTTAAATAATAATTCAAAACAATAAATAACATAATACCTACATGCACATATATTTATTAAAGTGATCGGTTACACATGAAAACTTTTGGGACGTTGTCATGGTCGCAGATGATCCTTTGGTAGGTACCTACTTGGCTACTATTAATTATTATAAACGTGTAATTTATAAAGAATAAATAGTTCCAAGACGGTAGCCAATAAGATTATGTTATGGTATATTATGATCTAGGCTAATATAATATATACTATATCATACACTCATCCCTGCTATTATTTTATTATTTATTTTATAATGAAATTGATATAATATATGTTTATATCTATTAGTTTCGAATTTTTACTGTAATTTACTTATAAACTATAATAATATTGTAATTCAATGTCGTATCCAGGATTTATCAATTTGAAGATGAGAGGGACCTCCTAACAGTAACTGAAAATTAGGGACACGTACTAGTTGTGGACGAATTATTCAGGTCAATATTTTAACATTTTAACATAACAATTGTGGACACGAGTTTTGTTGTTATCATACTAATTTCGTACAGAGCTTTTTTAAATAAAAACCACTTGAGTTACGGACACAAATATTTCCCTTCACCACTTTTCAGGACTTTGTACAGGCAACTAAAAATTGATAGGTGGGTTTAAAAATATGTGTGTTTTGCAAAAGAGCAATCATTATTTTTAAAATGTTGTTAAATAATTTAAAGTTATTATATTATATTATTAAGTTTTAATTTTGTGGCAAAATTTTTTTTTTAAACAGCCTGTATTAATGATATTCTACTGATTTCAATACTTGAATAGGTACTGCAAAATTTATTATAATAATAATTGGACATTTGTCCGCAATTATTATTATCTTATATTTGTGTCTGCAATTCGTATGTTACCATTTTAGATTTCGTCCGCAACTCACATAGTTTTTGATGTTTTTGTCACTTTGTCCGCAATTCGAATACACCGAAAATTAGGTATCTAGGTA
>VUJU01004775.1:215-16855 GCA_009835225.1 Aphis craccivora
TTTTTACCAACCACTGAAAATTATATCCTAGGCTGACAAATCATCTTCGTTCAGAATCGTTTTTCGTATACAATGATAATTATCATTGGATTCAAATTTAACCGTCCTACAATATATAGTAATCCACACGGCACCTAATGTACAGCAGAGCGGTACCCACTTGCCCGCTTATTTTTTTTTGAATATTTGAATTTTAGAGTTCAAAACTCAAAACATTTGGATAGATATGACATTTCGTACATACTATTTAATATTAATTTTCTTATAACTATTATTGTAGTTTTGTAGCTTATTGTAGTATACAACAAAAATTGTTTGGTGAATAATAATGATTTTTTTATAAAACTAATAAATTTAATTCATATTTGCCGACTGATTTTTTTTTTCTTAATAATATAGATACATAAAAAAAAGGATTTAATTAGATCAACCTGTTAACTGTACTTATTATGCATTTATGCAATATCCGGTACGAGGATCATATTTAGCATTCTTTAGAAATTAATTGTTCAATTTTATGATATTGAATTTTGATTTTTAACTTGACTAATATATAAGTGATAAAATATGCATACCTAAAGTTTTTTTTTTATAAAAAAGAATAAATTATGCCTTATCAATACATTTCATAAATTAAATAATTACACATTTTAGTCGATAATATTTTTTAATCAATTAAAAATATTACTAGATTTTAAAATTATGAGTGTTGTTCGATAAAAAATTAGCATATTGTTAGCAATTATGGTTTTGAATATTAGATTTATTGAAATTGACTTCCTTTATCAACATAAAACGACAGAATTAAACGAAAATTGTTTACATATTACATATAGCGCTATAACAGTATGAATATAGTGACTAAACTAATAAAGATATAATAAAAAATGAATTATGCAAACGATGAATATATAATATGATGTATAATTTAATCTTTTCAATATGTTCGTAATTGAAACAGTCGATGACATTATTCATAATTTTAAAACTATTATAACTTTATACTAATGTTATCATATTTATTTATAATGGGAACGATACATACACAAATATTTTTACCGATTTTTTTTCAAAATTAATGAAAAGTTGATAAAAACAGTGCAAGTTCTACCACGTAGGCAGTATCTCAATGGCTATCACGGAGTGAAGACTTAAGGTGTAATAGCTTCTTATTGAAATACCTCTCATGCTGTCAGAAGAAAATTGTCGGTATTAAAATAATAAAAGAAATACGTTGCAAAATCAATTGCTTCTACTTCCCCGAAGTTTAAAATAGTAATAATAATAAATCAAATTTGAATAACAACGTCGAATGGAATAGTAATGAGTGACAGATCATTTTAGAGAGTGTAAAGATTTACAAAATAAAAAATACGACATCGCATTATAGGTATCTATACTCATGGTAAAAAGTAATAAATAAACATTAAATAAACAAATCGTATTATAATTTTAAAACAGTGCACGCGTTTGGGAAGATCTTGATCCAAATTCAACATGAATAATGAATAATAATATATTTCAGTAATGTTCTATGGCTTACACAATTATATATATACGTAATGTGGTAGGTGTTGTTTATTCAGTTTATTGGATATCTTAACATAATTCTAAAATACATATAACATATACGCCACATTTTGTACTAACTTCATGTAGTACAAGGTGAATGTTTTAGAGGTAATATTATTACATATTTTCTTGAAAATTATACAAACATTTTTTTAATAAATCATCCCCCAAAGGTTGATAAGTAATGATTCAACGTTCCTCATGCTTTTCCGCGTAACTATTTAACTTAGGAAACCTATAGAAAATGATAACATTCAAGTTAAAAATTATTACAAAATAAAATTTTTAAAAACAAAATATATATATTGTACATACTAACTTTTTATTTTTTATCATTTTTAAGGTTTAATTACACTGAAATATTCCACTTTCAGGAACAAAATATTTTTCTAAAAACTTGAAAATCTTTATAAAAATTAAATATCAGACGAGTACTTATAGTTAATTATACAAGTACGGATTACGCCGATTACGAAGGTTAGTATATGTAGTGAGCCGACTTTTTGAAGTGTACTCATATATCATACCACACAAATTATCTAAACTTTAAATACTTATAAGTTAAACTTACTACTGAACAGTACTCATACGTTCTATTTTTATGTATTTAAACACACGGGAAAATATTTCTAAAAACATTGATATTTTTCGTAAAAATTAGTGTTCGCATTTGAAAGTATTTTTCGTGTGATACATTGTATACATACATGGCTTGATTAATAAAATCAGCATTTCGTAAATTATCCTTTTAACTTTTATGTTACAAATCGAAATGTATTTTATTAAAATGATTTCGTATACAAAGGAAAAACTACCCTCTTACCCGTTTTGATAATTGTACTGTGAAGGTAAAAGTTGTAATTTACGACCTACTGTCCCTTTATTGGTCGTCAATACTAAAATATTATTATTGTTCATATGAAATTAATAGACAGTACATTTTACGCTTACTGTTAATTGTATAATATGCTGCGTATATAATAAATTTAAAAAAAAAATCGATTGAATAGTCTAAAATTTTGAACATTTTACTACCCGAGTTAAATAGTTTCTTGGAGGTAAGTATACAGGGTCACGAATCTGAGGACGACAAACAAAACTCTAATACAAGCGAACCTTTTACTGAAAAAGAAAAAATAATCAAGTCACCGCCATACAGTGATTATGCGGATTGTGAACTTCCTTAGATGACACCAAGATTCTTCGTTGGAATCCTCGGGAGCTACGCGTGAGTGGTACTACCCCATCGTTTCCCAAATGCTTTATATACTTAAACGGCGGCGATCCCGTGTGCGATATAGGTACGTTTGTATGTAATGTGTATTATAATAATGATATGGTTCAGCGGTCGGTTTTTGCGTAACAAAAAACAGCACACCACCTCCACGGCCCCCAATAATATCGATGTTGACCTTGATCAGCGGCGGCGGCAACGGCAGCGTTGACTTACGACATTGAACGTTCCTGTGGTATATAATGTCGTATTTCAGTGTGCATACTGCATACCATACCACCTAAATATAATAATTTATAAATAATGTAACATAATATAATAAAATGATGTAAGTTGTATTGAATGTTTTCATCATCTAGTTCGTGAGTCGGAAAACTGCTATTTTTTCGTTTATAACATAATAATTCGTTTTCTAATCGCTCGTGTAATAGGATTGCTTTTTTGCGTATAACATATTTGTAATAATTTATATTAATACTTGTACACATTTTGACAAAATGAAGATAAATAGTTAATAATAAACTAGCTAGGTATATACATGGAATCTCGATTGATACAATTTAAACCTTTATAGGTTGTATCATATGTTGTTTTGTTTAATTTTGTTTTGTCTATCATCGGCCGCTAAAGAAAATGAAAGTTTTATTATAGCCTGACGTCTTTTGTACTTTTTGAATTTCCCGAAACAATCAACAACATTGGAATACATTTTCCTTTGAGTGTAGTAAATTGGTACCGACTGAATAATTACAAGTTGATAATTTTATTTCAACATGATACCCGTTCTAAAATATTATTATATTTTAAAATTGAACGCACCAGAGAGAAGTATAACACTTTTAAGCAGTTTAGATTTTTAAATCCGAAGGTACGGAGTGTGTTTTACATATTAAACTTATAGTATGGCTATTAAAACACAAATCATTAGTTTGTGATACTACCGGTATGTCCAATCCATTGATTTTATATTTATGTTTCAGCGTGTAAAAGAGATTTACGAAAATTTTATTTACATTAACACTTAGACCATTACTTGAACGCCAAGTATAAAATTTACCTAAATCTGATTGCAATCTAACACATTATCATCGTACGAATATATAGATAAGTATAATATTTTAAATCATTCGCAAACTTTAAGAAATTACAATGCTTAAATACTATATTTTTAACATCGTTCATAAATTTGTTCAATTATTGTCGAAATTCATATCATGTGTTTTCTACAGTCTTGTCTAAAAATCGGACTTTGTGGTGGTCGGTAGCATATACCTATAAATAGATTATAATATTACGCGCATAAAAAAATTATCTCCAATCAACGCATAATAATAATAAAAATACCTTATGGTAAATATAATATTATTATGTATACAGGGAAAAAAATAATATACCTACGACTTGGTTCCGGTGAGGGTCGCCAAACCCGATGACGACAACGGCAGCAGCGGCCGTAAATTACGAGTGTGATTCATGTGATGATTGGTACGAATAATATTAATTAATCTATTATAATCGAAATGCGTTTTCATTGAAAAATATCTCGACGTTTCGTTTCGAACACATAAAGAATTAAATAATGGAATACAGTAAAATGTTGATACCTAGTTTATGAGTTTTAAAATAATACGTCCGCATAATAATGTCGTTAACAACACGATATTTACTCGTATATACCATACGTTTTGCATGACGCAACGAAAAGCGGCACGGCGTGTGTAACAATCGGGAACCGTTTATATGGTTAAACAAAGTTTTTACTCCGTATTTCGAATTCAAACGGGCGATAACATTATTGCGGTACGTCGCTCGCCTAATAATATTTTATACCAATTGCGCTTATGTATAAAAGTAATATTTTACGATAAACCGTTATTTTAAAATGAATATTATTATCGTTATAGGTACATCGCCTCCGACGGCGGGTTTGCAATTTTTCTGAAAAAAAAAAAAAAAAAAATCCCATGAATTATAATATATATTATATAGGACCGAAAATACGATTTTGTATCATTTCCTTATTCAAATATCTATCCTATTAGCCGGTCGTCAAACATTTTGTCACTTGTATAGAATCTCACGCTGTTAAATCGATTTCTATTTACCCGTAATTTTGGTGCTATCAAGAGACGGCGCGCGCGTACATTCCGACATAATATTAACATCAAAATACATTCAGACAGAATGAAACAATAAATTATCCCGAACAACTTTTTCGGGTCGTTGATTTACTGCCTATTATAATAATATACAAGCAAACCGCGAAACACGAAGAAGATTCTCATTATTTTCCTAGTTCCTATATATGACTATGTAATTTATATTATATATAAATAAATTCATGTATATTATGATGTATAATACGAGATTAAAACGTGTGCTATATTTTATCGTCGAGAATACCACTTAAATAAATCACGAAACAATATGGTATTCACCTTTATCGGTATACATTTAGTATTCTTATCGTTCATAGTGAACTATTAGTAAAATGCACTATACATACAATTTGACGAAAAACTAATTTTACTTATCGTTTTTACGTTTGAAAATTATAATTTAATGTTTTCTCCTCTACTTCAGAGTTAATTATAATTAGTATAATTACACATTTTTGCTTCCAACAGTAAATTGGAATCTTTCCTGTAGAAATAATTTTTTTAATTATTTAAAAATTAAGATTTTCAATTAAGACATATAAATAAAATTGAGAGACTCCTACGATCGAAGTAATACTCAAATAGTATATGTAAAAAATTTACTTCTATATAATTACCGTATAAGTATTAGATACTCTATAAATAATTATCTCAAAATATGTCGTCTCATAATGGGTATATAATGTCAATGTGTAATCATAAGTCAAATGTATAATGTTAAGAACTAATAAAGATTTGGAAAAATATTATACATACTTTATTTTCCGACATTAACACACTATATTCATACGATATTACTATGAGGTTTATGTAAAATACGCATTTGGTGTAATGTTGTAAAAATGTAAGTATGTAACACGTTTTTACATAAAATCAGCCCCACATCACTAACTGTACATTTTGTCTTTATTTGATACCAATAATATTTACTATAGTGCGTAACTGACACAAATTAGCATAATAAAAACAAGTATTTTAAATACTGTATGAGCGGCCTGATGTAATATTGCATCATTTTCTCGGCGTATGTTGAAAAAAATTATATTAGCTGTGTCAATATTATGTTTAACATGTATATATAGGTACGCGTGATTACCATACATTTGCACGACTGTCACCCGAATATAAAAATGTCAATTTTAACAATGAAAAAGATTGATTTTGTATTACCGTTTTTACGACATTTCGTCTGACAATTATTGCTTATTATTATTATTATTATTTTCGTTTAACATTTCACAAGTGACACATACAACTATATAAAAATGCATACGATACATTATTATATATATTTATATTTATAAGTTCTTTGACGAAGGTATACATTAAACTCCAAATGTGTCTCAAATCAACAACTGATTCGGATAGTTTCAGTTCACATAAGTTTTTTTAGGTTAGTCTTAAGAAAAATAAATAGGAATATATTAATATTTCGCTCTGATGATAGTCCCGAAACTACTCGTGTATGATAATTTCACTCGGTTTATACTCGCATTATCTCTACAAAATATGAATTTTGATTAAATATGCATAGCTATGGCATATTATATAATATATATCGTAAATTTAGACGTTATATTAAAAATGTATAGCCAAATAATATATTGACTGGGTACGTTATTCATTATTTATTCTATTGAAAATACGCATTATTATTTAACTTATATTGGCTTGATAAATCAAACGTTGTACTCTGATGCATTTTTTGTAATTTTAAGCCATTTCCGATTATTTTGCAGACAATATATTATTATCTGTTATTGAGTATAAAGTTTAGATTATTAGATTTTTTTTTTATTAAATATACGGCAGCTCTAGCCATTGATCTAACAGTGATTAATATTATAATATATTATTAGAGGATTTTAAATACATACATATAGACTAAAAATTAGAAACGTTTAAATTTCGTTGTACAAATTACACTTTTTTTGAAAACATAAATAACTTTACAATTGCCGATAATCTGGCCTGAGAATTTTGTATAGATGTGTGATGTAGAGGGTTTCCTATCTATATTCTTGATGATTTTTGCATTCGGCGAGAATGTGCTTAATATTTAGTTGGACACCATAGATGGGCATTTGAGTGGATCGTCTCTTATCATTATATGGCTATGAGTAGGTGAGGTGTGGCCTATTCTGAAATGATTTATAATTATTTCTTGTTTCTGGAGCAATATGACGGAGGAGGCCAAGGCAGGTTTGACATTTTAATTTTATTGAGTTTAGTCGTCTGTTTTGACCAATATTGTTGCCATACTAAGAGAAGTGTGTTTTTTTTTTGCGTAAGAAGTGTGAGTCTTTCGACCTTTTTTTTCTTTGCCTGCTATACTATTGTGATCGGGAATCTGCATAAAGGATATGTGTTTAGATCGTTTTAGATTAAAAAAAAAAAAAAAAAAAAAAATGATGACTGTCCATTTTTAGCTGGAGACAACCGTGTTATGGGTTCTTGAGGACTCCAACAATGAATATAGATTTACAGCCCTGTGAATTTCGACTTTGACTAAATGGTCTTGAGAAATAATGATATAACGACAGGCGAATCACCAAAATAATTATGTTTACTTAAGCGTACGTGTCATCGTCTGCCTTAGTTTAGAATTCATTAAAATTACTAGTCGATGATATCAATAACTACGAAAATCAGTCTAGTTGTTAACATAGAGTTAAGCAATTTCTTAAGATAACTGAAAAGTATAACATTTTCCTGTAAGCAAAAAAAAAACCTATATTAAATGAGTACTTGGAATGCAATTCTCGTATTATTTATTTCAATGCTGGCCGTTTTCATCTATAATTATTGAAATTCCGTATCCAGCGTTTTGCCCGCAACAGTTGGGTCGACCTCGCGAAACGTCTGTCCTGTAGCTACACGTACCTACTTATATATCGCGGTATCGTGGACAAACGATAAGACGTAGACATTGACACGTGTTAAGGCGAATCGGAAAACAATTTTGAATTTCAACTCGATCAGATAAAATTTAATACGACCCGTGTAGAAAGTCGATTTCTTTATACGGCGTGGATGGCTTTTTTCATCTCAGCTACCGTATACCTATATGAGTAGGTACACAATAATAATAATAATAATATATACGCATCACAATATATAACTCTGGTTAACGTACGTGAAATCCAATCCTCGTTCACGACCGCGGTAAAATTGCGATTCGAAAAACACACGGCACGGTCTATCTGTTTTCGTTTGATTTACCCGCACGGCGCTCACGGTATGGTCTCGGCCCCGATGAACATTCATATAATATTATTATAATATGATTATAACATAATAATATTATATTATATACAAAAAAAAAAAAAAATAAAATACATAAAATAAAAAATTAATACATTGTATTTTATATTTTTTATATTTTTATTTTCAACGTTTCCACGTGTTCCAAAAACAGTCTTTATTATTATCAATATACGATATCAGCCACAACGCTCTTTAACCACAATAATAATACTAGTTACTCGTATATATTAGACTATTGAACTCGTAAAATAATAATAAAATTGTCGTAATGATGTACACAATTTTAGAATCGGGAAATTTCAGGCCTTCGATATCCTACGGGGTCTTTATTCGAGTTATAGTAATAAAATATAGTGTACCATATAAACAAAATATGTAAACATTAATTCAACAGTATACCAGTCCAAACCAAATCAAAAGCAAACTTTGTCTATACAGTTGAATGTATTAAAAAATAAAAACAAACAAATGCAGTTCATAGTAATGAATATAATATTTTTTTTTACATATTAAGTTAGTTAATAACTTGAATATAATATACCTATAATATTTCTTTAAACTATAACTACTGTATATGAATAGAATTATACTTAATACTTTAAAAAAAAAAAATTAATAATAGAACATAATAAACGTGCCTCACATCATTTATGCGATATAAGTCATCGTGCAGCTGCTTGTATAATCTTCTGAGGTGTCTTACATAGGCCATAAAATGCCCAATTCCGAAAGCCACTTGTCACAATAAATGCAATTATTATTCTAACCAATACAATACTTGAAGATAATTAGATAAATGGTTTATTTCTTTATCAATGTAAACATTTTTTTTTTATCACACTTATAGTTTCGATATTTATTTAAATACCTACTTGGAAAATTAATTATTTATCACAGTTTAATTTATTGAAATAATTTTTAGTTAAACATTGAAAGTTATATTTTTTTTCTTGAATTTTGCATCAACTCATTTTTTTTTTTTAATAAAAGAAGTAAATTTACTTCAACCTTAATTTTTAGCATATATTTAAAAAATATTGAAACTATGTTAAAAAAGTATTCTTATAATTATTATTAACTACTTATCTAAAATTATGTATGTTCGGTCGATTACTTTAAAGGTCAAGAAAAATAATATTATTATAATTCATTACTGATTTAATAATACCCTTAAATAAAAATAAATGTTTATTAATACGTTAATTTGGTATTTTAAGTTAAAAATAAGATAATATAAAACTAAAATTATTTCAACTGAACAAAACTGTGAAACTGTTGTGTAATATTCAAAAATGCATTCAAAATACCCAGAGATTTAAAAAATGCTGGGACCTTACCTGAAACCCGTTATAAACAATATTGCATTTTTTTAAGCGTTGTTCATGAACTCAGCGTCAGTTTTGAAAAATGTTCATAACTTTTTAACGATCGTCTGACGTCCAACATCAATCAATTGTAAGATCATTCCAACAATGACCAACAAAGTTACTGGACAATTAAATTTAGATAGATACATAATAAATTATATATAATTACATATTAATTATATAATATTTCAAATATTTTATAGCTATCGATGTCTCGTCCATGTCATTGGGCCGGAGGTTGATGGTTGGTCTAAAATTTGTGTGGACATTTTTGCGTCATGTAATCTGTTATGAAACACGCAGCAGCTGGCAACCGTGGCACAAATTATAAATTATAATTAATTTACTATAACATAGATGGTGTTACACTTTTCTAATAGTATTATTATGCATACATTTATCAGGTGTTTTATCGTTTCGTCGTTTCCGAGTCAGCACAATGATTTGACGTTAGAAATATTCAAATAATAATAGTTGTAATCTATTGTCTCCGTAGAAAAACGTTACAATGAAATAGCGGACGAACGGTAAAAACATATATTATTCTCCATGATTCAATGATTTTTTTTGCGGTCATCGCTGCATGTCTGGTTTCCAATTAATTTTTAAAACGATTGATAATTTTCTTCTCAAAGAACAAGGGCTAATATTTTTATATCTACCTAACTTACGATGACACATTACCAGTACTGAACCGACAGTAAAAATATAATTTTACGTAAAAGACCAGAAAATATATATCCGTTTTTTTTTTTTTACAGTCATGACGACTGCCGAGTTACGACGACGAATAGGAAGTGATGAGCTGTTGCGCTTAACTTATAATTGTGTATAATACGAGAAACAAGCGGTTTTATTCGACGAATCAATTTGCGAGACCTGCGGAATACATAATAATATTGTTATATATACTCACACAGTCATGCGTATAATGACACAAACGTCACGAATGCGTCATATGGCTCGCGCGCGAGAACGATAATATCAAATCGAGTCGTTATTTTCCAATCGTCCTATATACTATGTATTAATAAGATTTGATATTATTTTTGCACTACACACTATCGATAATACGTATAACCATCCTATTAAAACTGAACGGTAATCGCTAATATATCATTACCGTAGTATACTGTGCCTATTTAACATGCGCCAATACCTCTGAAGATGGTCGTTCACGGAATATGTTTCGTCCGGTCGAAGAACAATATGATACGTCGTAATAATCCAAACGGAGTTTTCAATGAACTAAACGCCTAAAACGATTATTTGAGCGATCAATTACAATGGAATATTACAGTTGTTATATACTTAACCGGCCGCGTCATCCGTTCGACGCGATTTAATGCCGAAAATTATACGGCGCTCATCGTTTGTATTGCGTTGGCGATTTCAAACTTTTCTATATAAACGATGATATTAAAATGGTGGTTGTCAATAAAAATTGATCATAATAATTATTAATGCCGTCGTCGACAATGACCTTGGCGTTGTGCTACATTTTAGGTAAACGGTCATTGCTTAACCAAACACAAAATACACTCCAAATCCTTATTATTTCAGTTCATATTACCGTCGCCATTCACTTTTTGACGATAAAAATTATAATACCGTATTTTTTTTACAGATATTCGTTAAACATAATTCAATAAATATAGGTGGTATTTTATCCTTGGAATTATTATAGAGGTACCTATGCATAAAAACATAGTAAATAACATCAAAGATTATTATTGATTATGTTTATGTTAATCAAACAGTTTCGTATTGTCTATATACACTAATATTGGATAAATGTTTATAGATCACAAATAATAACGATTAAAATAATTTTACCATTTATTGTACTACCCTTATAAGTAGGTATATAATTTATACATACTCGTATATTAATAAAATGTAATAGAGTAAGTAGGTATGCATAAATTGTTGAAAATCATATTTCCTTTGATTTTTTTTTCAATTTTTTTATTACAGTTTTGATCTAGTTGATCTACAATACGATTAAAGTCCAACATAAAAATGGTGACACGATTGCAACAATATTTATATTTTATACATTTGTGGTGTGTTTGACTATTGTTCGATCGAATGTCATTTCATCAATTATACATGTAGCGTCATTCGTACGTTGTGTGTACACATAATAAACGCAAACATAATTACAAAGAAATTCTACGACAATTAAGGGTTTCAATAAAAAGACAATAAAATATTAAATTATCATCGTCAACTTGCAGCTGCATAATTTATAGATCGTCGTAGCAATGTTCGCGCGACAAAACACGTTTAGCCGTTGTGCAAGTGAGTCGACCTTATAAATAATTGATTTTACGCGTTAAACGGTATACGCGGTGAGTCGGTGTCGCAGTCTTTAAATTTTCCATTTCAGAGCTAATGTATGAAACACAATCCGTCGATTGATTTTTCTTTATGTATATGACATTGTACACGTTCGATTGTTCGCGTTATCGCAACCTGCAAACCAATGGATCTACAAGTGTTGACCACAAAAATATATTATTATGCATGATGACCGATGAGCGATTACCGCGTTAACCTGTTGATTTCCACGTTATTTTTAGATGGGATAGGTACGCGTATAGATTTTTAAACACATCTCGACTTACCATACTTGTATTTGTGTTTTTATTGTTGCTACTTTTTTTTATTTTTATCAAAATCAGTTCCATATCTATTATCCCTATACCTGTACGTGCAGTTTATTTCAAAGCAGTTGACAAAACAATATCGTTGTCGCTTTACAGAACAATTTCTATGATAAACTAAAAATTCTATTTTTCATTTTTTATTTTTAGACAGCGTTGCTTGCAGCTACGGGTCTGATAGGAAATATATCGAAATGGCAATGCAAATATTGTTTAAAACATAGTGTACAAGCGTGTAAGTCCACGCGCGTGTATTCGTTTTTAACGTATATTCAAAGTTTTTCAAACACAGATAGGTCCGTTGTAAAAACAGTTGTAATCTTTGAGTTGTCATCATATCTATAGAATATATGACGTACATATTATAATATTCTAATAATTATACTATCATGTCCGTACCACGCGGTATAGCAGCCGCGAGTTCAGTCCAAGCTTGTAGGTACACTACTCTATAGTTATACTCTGTAGTGTTCCTATATTATATAGTTATAGTAATACAAGCCGCGCCGGCCGATCATTGTCGTCGCGACAAAGACGTATAATACATAGAAAACGTAATACAACAATTATTAATCTATATAATAGAGATTAAACTATTATGGCGACGACCGACTATTTAATATGAATTGTGATAAAACGGTCGATCCGACACGAAACTAGAGCAAAAACGCTCTACAAGCCAGCAATAAACATATTATGCGGCCTGAAAGTATATTATTGCGTATACCTATATAAGTACCTATACACATAATATAACTGGGCGGCTGAGGCTGCAGCGTGTACATAATAATAATAATAATAATAACGATAATTTTATAATGGCAGCGTCTTCACTGCGGACGAGCCGTCGTCTCTACAGTATATGTATATATTCGCTTTTGATACTTATATGTATATATATATATATATATATAAATGTAGTGTAGCGCGAAAGCAATATATTATATATCGATCTAGCGGATTCCCACAGTCTCTTCGCCATTACAACGTGTAATTACGTGTAATCGGTTTTTTTATTATTATTATTTTTTTTTTTTCATCCGACTTCTTCTTCTTCATCATCATCTGCGCGTCTCCTCTATCGCGTACGCGTCTACCGGCCTCGCCGCCGTCTCATTTTCATCTCGCGTTTACAGATTCAATACCAGTGTCGTCCGCCGGCGTCCCCGCTGCAGCACAACCGATTATCCGCATTATTATTATGATCGTCGTCGTCGTCGTAGTCGTCGATCGCCGCATGCGTCTCTCTTTCTCCGACGGCCTGCGATCGCGGTTCAACGCCGTGTCTGCTCGTCTCGCTCGCTCGTTTGCCGGCTCGACGATGATGATATACCTACACGGGAAAATAATAATGCGATTGTTTTGCCGAGCACGCCTCGCCGGCCGAACGATTCCGCCGACCTGCGCCGTCGTCCCTCCGTTGTATATGTGTCGACTTTTAATTGTTTTTTTATTAAATAAAACGAATATAACAAGCAGAACGTGCCGTGAGTGACTAACGGCACCGATGCCCGCGGTTGACGCCGCCGCCGCCGCGCCGGCCGGCCGGATACACATGTTTATAAGTGTTTCTCATATACCTATATGTATATATAACAATGCATAAACATCATACCTATACATACACATATTGCAGTACACCGCACACACGGTCATCTCACCGTCGCCAGCAGTCCGCAGCGTCCATCATATACACACACATGTCGATGGTACACGCGCTATATCCTCCGCCCCTCAATATCGCATACGCTTGAAAAATCGCACACGTCCGTTTTTCTCGGTGCAAGAGCTTTGAAACAACGTAAAAAAAAAAAACATGTCGCGACAGGAACCGTACACGGGTAGAACATATTAATATATATATATTACTATATTATCATGCTGGTAAGTATTTTCGACTAAGGCGATGATGATTGTGTGCTTGGCAAAATTTTACGAAAATCTTCCGTTCGATAACGATATTATCGGCTATGGTACTCGACTCGACTGCAGTAGCGAGTTTTTCGTTGATACTTTAACTTTTTTGAACATTGTTATATGTATTATATCTAATAATAATATATTGTATACGATTTTTACAGATCTACGAAAATCTACAAAAACCGTTCAACTTCTATGTATGATCTTGTCCGATGGTTAAATGTGGATTGTGGATCATATAGAAATAAAAAAATGGTGTGAAAATAATAAGACGTTAAAAAATTCCTATGAAAGGCACTGGAATCTGGAATCTATTCCCCATCAGATTGTCTACACTGACCCCATACTAATTGTCATAGGTATGGAAACGGGCAAACGACTCAGTCTAATGAAAATGTCTAGCTATAGTTACTCTTATATGCTATAACAATTTGAGCCAATACCGCGACGTATTTTATTGTTGAATGGCTTTTCTAAGGTTTTCCTAAACAAGCTTAAAATTCCAACAATGTTACGTATACGTACCTCACGATTCCACACAATACATCACAGCTGTACACTGCAGAATTCGTTGTCGGGATTAATATGATATACGCGTATATAATATTGTTGCGGTAGGATTTTACTTAAAGTTATAAAATAACTTATGTTCATTCTCGGCGGTAAAGTACCTACGTGTACCGTACTTCGCGTATGACTGTTAATATTTTTATCCAAAGCCGTTCTAGTCGTTGCAGCTTTTAGTTTTTACAATATTATTAATATCATAATAATTCACTGGAATAGTATTCCTATATACTCTATACGCGCGTTTCACTCGAGTGCGGACGATACGACAGCAGCTGTAGTAGGTATATATAGGTGACACGTCCGGCTCGGTTCGTTATACCTAATATATATTATATAAAACTACGGCCTAATTCATTATTAATATAGCATACATAATTGTGTCCTTCACACGTGAATTAATTTGTTTACAATTATTCATCCGTCGCGAGCAGTACAGTTAAATCTCTTCGTGTAGGTAAATATAATATATACATAATACGTAGTCTTTCATCTGTGTGTGTTTTGAGAGAGTCGTTCGATTGGTAAGTCGTATATAATATACTATATGTATATAGGTACATGTTTTGATATTATAATATGCCAATTGGCATTTTTTTTTTTAAACCATTTCGCGTTATCGGGTGACGGTCCATTAGTTTAGAGATTTTTTAAAAAAAAACGTATACCTACCTATAAAAGAGATGCTTATAACCGATACGATTACATAAATAAAACGGCATAACAACCGTGTATATTATGGTGCACAGCAGCATAGTCGAAAGCATATAATACGAGATATACGAGATAATCGGATCCGTTGAATTCCGAGGATGTAAAAAAAATTGCTTCATCGCGACAGCTGTGGTAACGTTTATAGTATTGACCATGGTCAGAACAAAATATGTGCACTTTATTATTTGTCAGTCTCCCCACAATCTCGTTAAGATCTATATTTTTGTTATTTAATCTTTTTCGGTCGTAATGAAACATATTATAATATATACTATTATAATGATACCGCTTTTAATGGTTTTGTTTTTTCTAAATCTTGACTAAAACATACAAACAAACTATAGTATACCTACCTACTTATTATTCACCGAGTCGTCTATACACTCTATACATTTAGTTTTAAACGAACAATGAAATGAAACATTCTGATTTTATGTTTTTTGGCAATCGACTGAAGACTATATAATATTTTTATATATATAATACAATTTCACAACATTGTCGAAAAAAGTATATACATATATATTATGTACGCGTGTACTCGTATATCACTATATAGGTAAGCGTGTAACCACGACCATACTAGCAATTTATTGCTGTCACCTGAAGCGGTCTACTGCAGGGTGCTTCTCGAAGATTTATTGTTATCTAAACTCTTATAGCGGAATGGAATCTATGTATAAGCACCTACGCACTACCTAAATCAGTAAATCTTCGTGTGACATCAGCTGTAGGTTATATGTGTACATATAAATGTTTTAATAGACATAAATAGTTAATTTCTATTTTTTATTATTAAATCATATTATTTTAGTGACATAATAATGGTACACTTTATAATATATTATAGCACCAAATCGCTTATTTGTTTCAAAATTATTATAATAAAATATTGCACACTGTAGTTAATTTGCGTAATCGATTTTAATACAAAATGCATTTTTCATCATCAGCTATATTATAATATGTCTGTATAGTATTTATAAGTATTAAAGGGATGTAGGACGGTAATGTAGTAATTATATTATTCTCGACTCCTTTTAAATTACCTACTCACATAGTTCTATAGCAAGTATACACGCTTATAAAGTCTTCAACGAACTTCAATTCGTTCTTAATAACTTATTTTTATATCGCGCCGTTATTATATCTCGGCCGTCCGCACGTATAC
>VUJU01004776.1:0-16850 GCA_009835225.1 Aphis craccivora
TTTTTTTTTTTTTTTTGATTCATTAATTCATTAATTTTGCGTTATTTAGTTAAAGTTATAATAATAAAAACCTTCTATGTATATGAAATCGCACTTGTTACTCGACCAAATTGAAATGGTTTTTTTTTTATTACTTTTATCGAGAAAATAATTAAGTCATAACCTAAAATTGTAGTAAACTAAAGCTTTTACGACTAATGCTGACGGTATTAGATTGTATTTAACGAAAACGGTGTGGCTATATCTGCTAATATTAATGAAAATTTGAAACATTGTAATTAATATGGTAGTACAATATTATATTGAATATATTACACTGTACCTATTTTCTACTGTAACTAATTTATTAATCAGATTAATTAAACTGTAATACATATTTTACTATGATGTACCAGTGTTCAAAGGTATAAGCTATACACGTGTCGTAGTTTTTGAAAGTTATTTTTAAATTATGTTATTTAAATATTTTAAAATTAATCACTTAATAAGTTTATTTTTCCATAGATTGTTGAATTGAAACAATGAGTCAGAAAAAAACCGTTTACACATATATGGTTGTTATTATAATATATTTCGAAGCAATATATTAATTTAATCTTAATATCATCATCATTATAGTAAATACGTCTAACAAAATAAGTAAAATAAATGAAATTAGTTTAATAAAATAAAATATACCTACAATTATTATAACAATAATAAAAAAGGAATAAAAATCTAAGGAAAAATAAAATCCATAGGTCTTTAATTAACATTCTATTCAGTTTTCTTAAATATTATGATTTGAATCGGAAGATTAATAAAAACTCATAATATTGTGCCAATAAATTATATTTTTATAATAGGTACACTATATAGTTTAATATTGTATTATTATTATATAAAGGCTATAATGAGTGTAACCTTAAAACGAAGTCAAAAATAATTAAATTAAAAAATCAAACGTGCCCAGTGATTAATAAAACCATTGCAAGAAATTTAATATTTTAACTAAAATATTTGTGTACTGTTTTTATTTTTCACCTAAGAAATTTCTAACATACGTTATTGAATGATTGGACCGACATTGAAGTAAAAATGAGTGAGTTTTAGTATCCATAAATGTTTTGAGCTCATTCTAAGTGTTTTTATTTATACTCGCGCTTCTTATATTCTTGCTTAACAATTATTTAGAGTGCCTTAAATCGATATCGGCCGTATCCGTCCTCCAGATATTATAGAAAATACATTTAAAAAGTTATAAAATGATGTTTATGAAGTCCATTTGTATATAATATTGTTTTTAGAGCTGCCATAAGAATCATAATAAATAAAATGATTTCAGAGCCGATCAAAAACTAATTATATCAAAATAAATGACATGGTGTTTAAATGGAAAAAATGTCCGCATGAACGGTATACGAATGGTTTTTTATAAGATAAATAGAAAATTTCTAATATTCATAAATTCTATTAAAACAAGGTTTTTTTTTTGTAATATAGAAATGTGATATGTATATTATATAAAGAGTTAATTTTTAAATTTAGTCAAGCCAGGAAAACAAATATCTGAAACTAATAACAGTATTTAAAAAAAAAATGTGATAACCAAAAAGTTTTTGGGTATTATTATAATTATGAACGATACAATATGTTAAAACGTCCCTGTTGGGGGAAAAATAATCTCATTTGATCTATATAGCATATTTAAGATAATTAATGTTAACTAGTTATATGGAAATATTTGGAAGTGTATGAATGGACACCAATTTAAAATAAAAATCTAATTAACCAGTAAGGTAATGGTAAAAAAAAAAAAGAAGGTATATATTATTTTAGTTATATGGCTGGACTACTAAAGTGTCATAAAAATAAATTTACATAATTTTACGACTTGTACAATACATTATTCAGTTAAACAACATAAAGTTATATAGGAGAATTTTCCAAAAACGTTAAATACATATGCCTTAACTATAGGTTGGTACCTACCAGTTTTCTAAGTATGTAAATTATTATTTCGCAATTTTTAACATTTTTGAATATATATTTTTTTTTAAAGAAAAAACCCAAGAAAATAAAACAAACACAAAGTACCATCTTGAAAAAAATATAATATTTTTTAAGACACTGTATACTATTTTAATATGAAAAGGTGGATGATAAGTGTATACCAAAAAAGTGTTTACAGAAAAAAAAACAATTTTAAGACTCAGAGATCGTATCATCTGATTGGAAACTAAAATTGTCCGGTCCATTAAAAACGTCCAGACAAATAAAAATAATAAACTAAAAATTGAGGAAAGTTTTTCGCTATTCAAAATTAAAGTTAATCGTTTTGTAATGTTTATTTTAGATTAATGAATATAACTTAGATTAAAATATATAATAACAAGGCAAGTTGTTGTATAAATTTAAATTGTAATTTCAGATAAATTACATATTCGGTGTACGATCAAGAAGTTTTCTTTTTTGAGAGTTAATACGCTGAGAAGAAAACGATCGGATGACAATGCGATGGTACTGTAGATGAAGGTCTACGGGCGCAGTGGCAGATAATTTATTCACCTTGGCCATTAAATCCGTTGCAAAGACGTTTTTAATTATAAACTTCTCACAGCGATAGCCACTACACACAATTTATATTCCCAGACGACTCTCCGTTTGTTTTAGACATAAAACTCTGAAAACGACTTTATGAAATAATAATAATACGAATAATAATAATAATAATACTTTTGGAACGGCACCAGATCCCTGCCGGAACAAAAGAGCACCCTCGATGAGAAGTTTGAACAAGTGCGTGCACTATTATAAATTTACATATGGACAGCGTCTATTTGCGCATTGGTCTTAACGGTACTCTCAGGCTCGTAATGATTGTAAGAACAACGATGAAAACCAACAGTGCCAAGACTTTGAACATGAAATTAATAATCGCCATCGCCGGTGTAAATGAAAAAAAAATAATGAGACACACTTCCGTACTCTCGCAGCGGCAATCATATCAAAAGGCAAACATTGCGACTGAATATTATTTTTCCAGGTCAACAAAGATCTTATCTCGCTCAATGCCATAAATCATAAATGCATAAATATATCTAATTTTATATTCCTAACTTCCTTACGTCAAATTAACGTGCGCCTTTTCATTCAAATTCCGTTTGAATAAACCAGACTCAGCACAATTTTGTTATTATTGTTTTTTGTGCTTATTAATTTTAGTAGTATATTTTTAGAAAAAATAAAAAAATTAAAATATATAATATACTTAAATATACATATAATAATTATACATAAGTAACACCGAAATACCTAATCACTTACCTATTAAAATGGTTAATCAATTAATGTGTTCCAGAGTTTCAAACGAACAAGTAATAATTAATATTATAAAATGAGTTAACTAAATAGTTCGTTTATAATATAGTTAACGATTGATTTGAAAAAAGATAATTTAAAACTACCAATCCATTTTTCGCTAAAAAATATAAAGCTATTATAATGAGTGCAATTCAAATAACTAATCAAATATATTAAAAAATCTTTTAAAAATGAATTATGAATTATTTTAATATCCCGTGATTAATTTTAAATAATTTTACAAACATAAACAGTACGGTAGTATTGATAATTGAATTCAATTTATTGATAAATAAAAACAATTCGCATTATACTTAAGATCATAATATTATCATCAAATTAATTTAAACAAAATACAAGTCTAATAGTTTAGAGAATTACTTTTCTTGGAAAAATTGTTGTTGAAATATTAGTATAAATCACCGGAAATATTTCTTTAAAGTTTAAATACCATACTATTAAATGCACACCCTCAGATGGATTATAACATAGTTTTATTTCCAGAAAAAATAATAAGATATGTTTATTTAAAATAGTTCGTTTATGAAGTTATTAAATTCGTGTTGCATAATAAGACTATGTAAAAGTATCTTATTAACATTATATGATTATATAAATCTTATATATTATACTGACATTGGGTATGCGCTAAATCTAATATACATGGCAAATGATTGAATTGAATAATATTTGTATTTGATATAACAAATATTATTAAATTATCCTAAAAAATAGTAGAAAATAACATTGTTCTACTGTTCATTCTCGCATAACTTATTATAACTTACTAACGATAATGATTAATTTAATGTAACGATGTGTTATTTGTTAAATAATAATGAATAATCATACTAAAACTTAAACATATTGTAATTCATGATGTTCAATAATTATTTAAAAATACAATCAAAAATACTACGCATACCTCTATTTCATAAAAGGTACACGTTTAAACGCGGTGCTATCAGCATCAGTAAACAACTATGAAATGACTTATGTATTATTATTAAGATTATATTGTTGAAAATATTACACAACCACTGCATTATTAGTTATACCTTGATACTTTACAGCGTATTATTAATATAAAAAAAATCTGGAGATCAGATATTATTTAAAATATTATATTAAGCAGTTCGAGTACTTGTAATACTTAAAGAAAATGGAAAACCGTTTGACCCGGTGTATAATATGCTCTGGGGTACACGAAAGCCAACTTATGGACTAACCGTAAAATTTAGATATATGTTTACTACACCAGTATAATATAATTTATATATATAGTAACTCTTGAACATTACGCTTCGATATAGTTTACAATCTCTCGATATACATGCATAGATAATATTTATTTATAAATCTGTATACGCATTTAAGCCCTACAGGGTGATTTAATACAAAGTAAATCATACTTAATCATCAATAATAATATAATATTTTTACATTTTTAAAATGTATATTGTATTTTTGAAATAATACTCATTACATTATTATAATACATAAATAAATACAATTTTTTTTCATTTAAATTTTTTTTTAAGTTCATTTATGTATTGGGGTTTATTTTCTTATGCCATAAAACTCCACCCTATATACTATATAATATTTATATACGTATACTACAAGCACACACACATTAGGTTTTTTCTTCAGCACTTTCCCAAAGACACAAACTCATGACATTAAAGTTATTCTGTTCAATATCAAATCGAATGGGCCATATATTTTTTTTTGAAACTACCAAACCCATTTTTATGGATTTTCTCTCAATTTCGTAAATTATATACCTGAAATACGTAGTGCTGCCTAAATTTATTTTTATTTTTTTTTGTTAGGTTTTTTTTTGCTTTATAAAAATTCATTGTATTTTGAGGAAAAACACATGTTATTCCGTAATTACCCATTTTTTCTATATCAATATATCATACTAAAATTAAGATTAACCTGATCAATATTATCTTATGAAAATAAAATGTTTTCTGCGATTAATAGGTTATTGTTATTTATAAACATTTTATGTATATTATGTATTATACTTACATATTTGATTTTTATTTATAAATGTTCTAAACAATAGAAAACAAAAAGTGAACTTATTATTTCACATTAAATATTCATAAAGTACGTATGATTTATTTTCGATAAAATTATTTTACCGAAGTGTAATAATTCAAATTACAATTTTACAACACAATGAATAGTAAGTACAATTTATTAATTTAAAAATTACGAGGTAATTTAATTAACTTACATACTTTTTTTGTTTTTAATTTAAAATTTGTTGAAAAATATATTGCGATGCAAATGAGAAAGTTAACAATAATTAATATAACGTAAATAAAATGATAATGAAACCTCACATTGGAAACGCCAAATTATGTAAGTGGATCCACACAAATTACGCTTCAGTTTGTGGGTTTGGTTTTTAAGGAGAGTGATGATGGATATATGGGATATAAGTGGATGGCTATTCATATTTAAATTTTGGTGGAAACAGTTAAATGTTATTTAGGTAAATTCAGTAACTGTTAACTTTAAGTCTTATGATGCACAATTTTTTTAAACATACTCTGTAACATATATTAGTATAACCATAATATAATATCTAAATAAGTCTGATGTTTAAAGGTTTTGCAGAACTCTAAAATATGATTTCATATAATTAAATTGGCCTTGTAATTGATTTTGATATTAAAAAATTTTGTTTTGGAATAATATCTTAGAATTGAGAATAGGGCGGGAGAGGGCTTATTTATTATTCACGGATTTTCTTTTTTCCTTTAGATAAAAACCCAAAATTATTTATTTTTTTAAATTTATACCTATCTATTTTATCACCAGTTCGACAAATATTGGAATATTGTTTATTGTTCATATTAAGTCGTGAGAACTATTGGTAAAAAGGGTCATCTACAAATAAAAATGTATAATAATAACGAATAAACTATATAAACACACACTTACAATATTTGATGACAAAATGGAAATAAATATACTTTTAAATAAATATTGTTGATAAAATAATATTCTTGGACTCCAAAAAAGTAATTTACAGCATTGTTTTTAGATGTTTTATATAGATATGTCACAATAAACGTTAAAACATGAATCCTTTCAAAATAGGACACATTGAATCTGTCTTGCGAATAATGAATTTTTTTTTTACAATGTATAAAATATTATGTTGCATCTTCTGCTCTAATAATAATAATAATAACAATTGTATTTTATCTTAATACATCATCAACAATAGTTGTACACTAGAATTATTGTTAAATTTTTATAATTTATAGAAGCATTTTAAAATAATCAAAATAAAAAAAAAATTATTTTAAAGATTTTCAATATCACGATAAAAGTTATTAACTATACTATCTGAGATACAATTTAATCTTAGATTATACTATTTTTGTTCTTTATTTCAAGTTCTGTAGATATTTGTAAAACAATTTTTTTTCATCAATATTTTTTTAAAACATTATGCAAATATTAATATTCGGATTTTTGCAATTTATTACCATGCTTAACGTTTTAAAGACCATATTTTTAAATAAGATTTTTATAGCAATATATGCAGTGCCACGCAATTATAAAAATTATTATTTTAAATAATAAAAACTGTAAATTAGATTAATAACTAAATTGTTAAGCAGCTTAAGTATTTGAAAAATTAATGTAAATATATCATAATTCAAAAGAATTATTACGATGTACATCATAAATATTCTATAAAAATATAGGTTAAAAAAAAATAAAATTTGAAAATGCTGTATTTTAATTAATTGATACTATTATTTTATAATATATTTTATTTTAATTATATAAACATTTTCTGAAATAACTAGACTAAATAATAATTTTTTTGAGCTTATTAGGTAAAATAATAGCCACAGACAATTTAAATTATTTAGAAACATTAAAAACATTCCTACCGTGCATTTAATATGATTTAGTATTTTTCTAAATACGTGGGATATTAATTGAACTTGCTTGATAAAATAAACGTTAAATACAAAAATCTTATAACGGCGTCATATATAGGCAATATTGCTACATTGGTGCTTTTTTTCATTGGATTTTGCCTATATTGTTAGATTAATTAATATAATATTATTGTTAAGTAGGTACTACATTACTTCGAGTCAATTTTTTAATCAAAATGAAACATAATAATATGGTGAATAGTCCCACCTACACTTTATACTCACTTTAAGTTATATAATATACGAATAATAGGTTACTGAAGGAATACTATTCTATACATGTGTATTCAATAATTTATGATAGAGAGAGGAATATTATATATTGCCTTAGTTTATTGTCAAATATTATTATTTATAAGATCAGTAATGCCAATTAATCATCAACATTTTACAATGGTTTATTATAATTTTATTGTTATATTTTCATAGACTATAAGTCAGACTACATATCTATATTTTCACGAATGTCAAATAATTAATATATATGTTCTAATATATTATTAAAATAAATTTAACAAATGTGTTATACTTAGGTAGTACTATGTAGTAATTTAATTTTTAGTTTTCATATGAATTTCATTACGCACATCACATAATTGTCGTCTTTTATTCGTTACCCATTGATTATATTATATCTATTAAACACTCGTACATTTTTTTTAAACCAGAAATATTTGCTTCATAATCAGAGTTGTCCCGGCGATGATGATAGTACAGATATACAAATATGTCTTTTGTCTCTTGTTTCATAAAATATATCCATTACCCTATATATGTTTAAATTTTTCTATGCACGTACCGCATAAAATAATATTTTCTATTTATATTTGTGCGTTCGGATTAAACATTGTGTCATTGTATTTATGTTTGTTTTTTACCGTTAATATATTGTAATATATTCCGTTTTCTATTCCTGTCCAATCACTATAACAGTTATAATATATATGACGTACATGTTAATTGACTGTAGAGAATAGTTGTATATTTTGTTTTGCATGTAATAATGTATACAATTTTCGTATGTGTTAGTGTTTTATTAGTCCAACAAATCGTATCTAATAATTTATCGGATGGTAATAAAATAAATGAAACATTTATTTTAACGACGATGCTGTGAATTGTAGTTTGTCATAATATTATAAGCTACACAGATATAAATCAAGTAAAAGTAAAATTAACATGATATTAATATATTTTTACTTTTTAATTTAAAACTCAATAGTGAGATATAATGAAACTATATTTATATTCTGTAAAACTTCTAACAATTTTTTTTACATTTCAACTTGAAATGAAATAAATTCATATTGATATTTATTTATATTTTGTCATTAAGTGTTCAGCATGCGTGATTTTACCGTTATTGTGCAAATAGTTTAAATAAATAAGAAGAGACACAATAATAGTAAATAATAATACATGAAAAATGTATACAAATAAATGTAGAAGTGAAAAACGTAACAATGTTTTTGCTTCTACTTTTGTATTGAGTGGTATTTAAATTGTCTTTGAAACTTATTCGTTTTTACTGTACCGTGGTATGCAACGCTTTACCAATTACAAACAATTATTATACTCAACGTTGTATCGTAGAATATCATTTTGATTTTCGATTTATTACTTACATTTTTAGACACGCTTGATACATGTTTTGTTACTGTTAAAAATATATATATATATAAATTTCTAATAATGTACATTTTGAAAAATGGATCCAAGTGTCGCGTTGTACACGATAATATACGAAACCACGATCGCGATGAAATCGCATGATATCATGCCGTTTGGTCGACTAACCTAACCTATCCACGAGATTGTGTGTATTATTGCTGTGTGAATAATACACGGTTTGCTTTAATAATACAACAACGTCATTAAAACAAAAAACAATGTGACGGTGGTTGATGAAAAAAAAAGCTTTTTTGAACACAAAAATAATACGATGGTAAATACTCATATAATACGGATATATGGTAGAAACTTTTTTTAAGAGGGACATCTTTATTTATCTAGTGATTTCTTAACAATCACTCCCTCAAAATGATTGGAATACCAACAAAACGATTCAAAACAAATTGTAAAACTTTATCAGATTTTCATATATAAAATACATTATAATATAATATGTATAAAGTAATAATAAACAATTAAGTTCAAGTATAAATAATAGTTATAATAAATTCAAATGCTGAAAAAAAAAGTTACTGCGGAATTCATTTATTTTTCAACCATTCACTCATGAATTACTAATTATCACTATAGAGAAAGCGAAGTTTGACAAAAATTTGTTTTGATTTTATTTATGTTTTTTTTAAAAGCATTTGTATTTTGTATACATATTATCATATTATATAGCACCAGTGAGAAGAAAATATAGTGCACTTGTTTTCGTTGTGAATGTTGTTATGTGGCCACCGGAATTGACGTCATACTATGGCAATCCCCGGTGGTGGGCATGATCGGTACATCGACCCGAATTCATGCTATTCTTGAATGTAAAATCATTATTTAGAGGTCACAGATGGGTTCTTCTTCGCCTATGCTTTGTTGGTGACTTTAAAGTACCACGTAGTATGGCATATTCATCAATTGCTTCATCACGGAAAAATACAAATTGTCAGTAATTTAACTATAGGACAACACGAATTTGATGTATTGAATTGTTGTGTTACTTTATGTTTGTTTACTGAGATTATATTTCCCGAAGCATAACTATGTGCTGGCAGGAAAGTATAGCGATATAAAATTAGAAAAAGAAAGGTGTTATCACAGTAGCGACAATAAAGTTTAAAGTTTAACCGGATGCATTTATTTGACCTAACCCAACCTAACCTAACCTAACCTAACCTCTACAGTATGTGTGGGCGTCAATAGAATAATTGATGATAATATTTTTCTTGTTATCATTATTCATTTTACGGTGAATATTAAAAATATTTTTAGACACTTTTTAAAATGGTTTATCCGTTTTTCTATAGTTCAATTTCAAATATCAAGATGAGTGTTGTTATCAGTTTGAGTTTTTCGAAAGCAGTTTATCTGAGTACTCGTAACACTATTACTTTTAATATGGAGTACACAAAGCATCTAATACAAACTTGGAAGGGAGGTACGGATACCGATTGGACACTGCCGTATTGTTCCCTATCATCTGCACGCATGCACGTCTATCCGTCTAGAGAGTAATATTCTCCAGACACAGAAATTTTCAATTCACGTCTGTGATTTGAAAAGTTTTCCAAAAACTAGCTAACGACTTTTACAAAAACGATATAAACGTCACTGTTTTCAATCTCAACATCTTTCCGAAGAAGAGTACTTGCCTGTAGTGTATGTACACAAAGGTTTTTACAGATCACACGACATACATCTATAAGTATATACATTTATAACGGTATTGCGTTAACGTAGAATGTGTTCTATATGTTATATTACACACATTTTAAATGATTTTGTGTGGAGGAGTTTGTGATAAAAAATTTCCAAGTGAAAAATATATAAACATTTACAAACTAAATACATTCAAACAATTTTCATAATATTTTGTCCTGAAAACAAAAAATTAATAATGTATGGTTGTTAGAAGTACAATATGTTTTTTTCTCCGAATTCCGTTAAAGGCTATGATAAAGTTACTATACATAATACTACCATAATATGTAGTTTATGCATAATACACAATACACATACGACATATGCAGGTATTATTTCTTTACTCTTCGTGGCCTCTTACCTGACCCATACCCCTTCATCTACGGAATGATGATAAAACGTAACGAGATGCGTCATTGTTATGCAGCATATAACTTGTTAAACTGCGCGTTAAGTTCCCGGATGGCTGGCCAGCAGTTATTTGCTAGCGACGTGTCTTCACCTTCCAATGATGTGCCAATTTTTATTTTACAAACATATATGGTATCATTTCGCTTCGATAAATTTTCACAAAAAAAAAAAACCTCGTTGGAAAATACAAAGGCCATCGATAAAACAGTAATATTGTAAGAAAAAAATACATTCTATACAGTTTCGTATACAGGACGTTTTTCAAGAAGGAGACGAATTGCATAGGTATCCGTCTGTTGAAGAGCGATTGGATCGAATTCGGATCGGATACCGTCGAAATTCCGTGATTGAATTAGGAGCGCGTGACGGCCATTTTCGTACACGAGAAACGGTATTTAGATAAGCTGACGACGACGACGACCTACGCGTGATTACTCGACGGCGTAATGTGTTTCGCATGAAAACCGGCAAGCCAGTGACGTTCATCGGGTGGAAGTGATAACGTGTACGGTTTGATACAAAATCTATTAGTTTTAGAAAACGTTATCAGTCAATATATAACGATATATTATGCGATAGACCACTGACGTGTTACAGGCTTGCGCTTAACTCTTTTGTTCGAAAATTATAGCATACAGAACGTACTCTCCGATTGTTTTTGAATTTATCGACATCCATCTGATTCTGGCTCACAAGTGATGTTTTAATTCGTTTTTACATATTTTATAAATCGTCTGTATTATTATGAAATAATGTCGTAGTTATTGGATATTATTAGAATATCATTAAAAAACTGCGAATTCAGATATTCCATATCATACGAAATATAAAACATTCTACAGCGCGACAACATCTTAATAAAATCGTAGTAAAAATAAAATACGTATTTTTAATTTTATGATTTGTATAGAACGGTTTTGTTTTTGAACCTAACGATCTGACAGAAAAAATTAACTATTGAAACATTTAAAGGAAAAAAATATCCACAATAGATACACATTTTATTTTTAAATTTTAATTTACACATTTTAATTTTAGAGAATTTACAATTTATAGTTATTTTTATTGGTGTACATAATTTAATGTTCACACTTTATTCAAATTAAAAATTGCTTGTGATTAGTGATTACTAATACAATAATAAGACTTATTTTAAATTAAAATCATGTGAGAAACATTGTTGTGCTTCATTCTGTTGATATTGTGCCTATTTTTATCTGATATGACTGAGGTTTATTAATTTTAAAACTAAAAAACCATATGTTGTAATAATCATATCTTTATTACAAAGTCAATAAGTAACGACAGCTGTGTACGAAAAAGTGAAACTTTTTAACCGTTTCTCAATACAATAGTATTAAAAACATAAAACATATTATTATCTCTAAACACTAAAGAATAGAAATGTTACTTAAATATTTTTAAATGCAATACAATTTATGTTTAAATAATTTTAAAGCTTTAAAATATAATTTAATATTTTATTGTAGACTGTTTCTGTTTATTAATATTTATTTAGTATTTTTTGAGTTAATAGAAGTAAATAAAAATTATAAATATTTTATAGTTTCATAATTATTATTATTTCCAATGTTGGACTAAATAAATTTCAATATTTAACTAAGCATGTCGTTAAAGAATTAAATAATACAAAGTGCCATTAATAACGCTTGATTTTTAATATATTATACTTACGCTTAGGTATTAATATGATGGTAGTTCTTAATTTAAAAATAATTTAAATATATTGTGAATTTAATATATGCAACGTTATTTCAAAATAAATATAATATAAATTTAAAAATATTATCTATTTATAGTTTTATACAATGAAACTGTTCACTTTGTTTTACAGTAAGTTGTTATTGACCTAAATTTTAATAACAACAATATTATATTTAATATTGTTATTGCTACGATTAAAAATTAATAATATAACAAATACATTTTAATCGGAAAAAAATTAAATTTGCTTACCATAATACTAATAGTAAAATAAATTACTTCAACACTTATATAATAAGTTAAAAAAAAAAAAAAACTTTTTCATCAAAATATACTCTGTGATCGGTTTGCTGATAGAACGTTTTCACTCATAATCGTTTATTGTATTCAATGGTACATCATTGAATTCAAATTTAAAACATTTTTTACAGTGATATACTTTATATCTACTTCACATGCATTGTAAAGTAATAGTAAAACTGTATGCACTTTTCCGCATGTTAATGTACTATATTTGAATTGTTCAATTAAATGAGTAAAAATTCAAAAATTCTTCCAAAAGAAATTTCAAAAATAAAAATGTATACAAGATAGTATATTAAGACTCGAAAAATTATATTAATCCATTAGCGATATTTTCTTATGTATTTTAGCTTATTCAATATGTTTTTATGACAGTTAATTTTAATTTAGCCACGAAAGCTTAACCAAACAACATTTTATGTGTTGCAATAACTTAAGAAAATTAGAAACATGATAAATGGATATCATTTTTTTATCATTACCTACTATTTTTTAGTTTATGCTTGAAAAAAAAACACAATACAATGTAATATAATTCAAAATGTAAATCTTGTAGTATGCATCACGTTTGTTTAGTTAAATTTACAACTCTCTGCACAGCTGTGGTTTACTCACGTGATTGCCTTTTTGGTTTCACAATGTTTATTGCTGTGCATAATAATTAGAACACTCTACAACTATCTATGACGAATGTAACCCTATAGAGCGCCTGTTAATACAAACACAACCAATAATAACAATGCCGCAATATCCAATGTTGAATAAAATATAAAATTTAACATTAAATATTTATGAACAAACAATATTAATATATTGACAATGTAAATAACATTGTGGTTCATCCAAATGGTGTAATTTCCAAACTCATTAAATACCATTCAACTAATATTAAATTCATATTTTCGTCACATTAAAATAAACGAACATAATAAATCACAACAATAACAACGTGCGTGCAAACAAATGTTAAAGAATATTATAATATTTAAGACTATCAAAGAGATGTAAAGTAATGCGATGTATTTAGAAATAAGAGTTTAAAAAATACACCTAAGGTAAAATATTTTTCACATAACCGCTCCTCATTATGATATTATAAAATTTTTTCATTTTCAATGTCACTGCGGTATTGTTATAACTAAAATTCTAATTACTTTAATATTATATTAGTAATAGGTAGGTTAAGACTATAATATTTTATTAAAGTGTTTGCCGTTAAATATATTGTTGTGGTGTGTATTTAATAACATCGTCAAACAAGAAAATGAAAAAAAGTAAAAACATTTTAGAAAAAAAAATAAAGCTAATGAAAATGAAAATATAATTTGTGCTTTGACATTTCACAGCGAGGTGGTATAAATCGAAAGACTAAAAAATGGAAGGCAAACTAGAACGAAATATAATTTCGTAAACGAATTTGGTTCCGGAGAGGCAAATTAATCACGGAATCCAACTGTCGGAATCAGGGTTTTGGAAATTGTGTAAAATCGAATCAAGTCTTATATTATTATTATGAAAAAGTATTGATTTATTCATGCGCTGAGGTGCTATTGTATTGAAAAATCTTAAATTAAAAACCGCCACATGAGGCAACCGAAAAACATTTATCACCGCCAAAGGCGCCGTTCTCCACGGAACATTATTTTACAGTGGTGCAGCAGCGTATAGTCTCAACCAGTCTTTTTCGGGCAGGTTTTTGTTTTTATGTCCACGCGGTGGTAATTACTGCACCTTGGCAGATCACCGATTTACGGCATTCCCCTAACGCCTGTGCTATGAGTATTTGGGTTGCGGTCACTGTATACCGTATAACAGTCATATTATTTTTTTATTATTATACACTATTGTTAGTGGGCTCTTCCTCGGTCCACCGACCGGGTCTCTTTAGCACTGTGCCGAATGCAAATGATGGATAATTATTTGGCTGCGGGTCGGTTATACGCGGGACGTTATCAATGCGTCGTGGCTGGGTAGGGGTGGCATCGGACCGAATTAAAATCTGGCCGAATGCCATTTTCTTTGGAACGATTTATCGGTTTCCGTACAAAAAGAATCGTTTCCGTCCGCCGTTGCCTCCGGAACCGAACGCATACAGGCGCGCACACGTACGCCAGTCGATTCGCGTACGGTACATAATAATATTTTATGTGTATAATACGCGTGTACGTCCGTGTAAGTGTACGCGGCGGCGCCGGCCACCGGAGATAAAATAATACGATTTTCCATAATAATAATATATTATCGCGAATGACCTACTCGCACCGCCAATTTTTTTTTTTTTTTTTTTTTTAAAGGTATATCCTCACAGACAATAAAATACCCCGGTATAGTAGGTACGCAATATTATCACTACAGCGTTCGCGCTTTTAGGTACCATATAGTAATTTTATTCCGGTTTAGATACAAAGCCGTTATTATTAATAAAAACAGCGATTGCATTTTTTTTCCGGACGCCCAGAGCCGTCTTGAGGGTTTTTTTTTATTCCTTTAACCTTCGATTTCTGTTGACAATTAAACGCACACCCCATTATTAAGCTATATCGTCGTGGTAAATGTGTATAATAATAATAATAATAATAATATAGGTTAAGTACTCGTACTTCTTTTCTTCCGCTGAAACGTGAATCGTGCAATTAAACGTTAAATGTCACAATCGTTGTAATCACACGTTTAAGACATTTTGGAATACTTATTGGGTTGAATTAAACACGCTATCGCCGAGCGCTCGTTATAACTTATCCATTTGTACGTTGCAATTTTATATATGAAAATATATATGATACGTCGTATTAAATTACTAGCAAACCGTTTTTTGATATTGTTATAACTTATAATATTATTTTTGGATCGTTACAAAAACAAAGTGTAATAATATTTAATATTTTTATTTATAAAACATAATGGTATTGAAACAATTTTTCTGTGTAATATATTACTAAATAACAATTAATTTATAGTACGGATGTTTGTATAACAAAATATTTGTATGTTTTTAATAAGAATGTATTAACGTAGTATCAATATAATATTATTTTAATTATTATTTTGCAATCAATCACAAACACATATAAACATATTGCTTATTTTGGTGCTATTATAAGATACATTTCTTATTATACAGTTGTAGAAAATTATAATAAACTGTCGAATTAATCTTGTCACTCAGTAACTTATACGTTAAAAATGTGATCTTAAAATTATATTTTTTTTTCCCAATATAATGTAGTTTTTGGGTAATTATTTTTTTTTTTTTTTTTTTTTTTTTAATCATGACGGGGTTCAAAATTGACTAGACGAGTTATACCATCACCAATGTATAAAATTAAATAATATCATAATATCATTGAGTTTATTATTTTTATATATTATGATAAATCTATCGAATGTTATATTCCCATAGTTTTAGGAATTATAATATAAAATTAAACTTGTGATAATAGTTATACAAACCAAACAAATAAAATAAATTAAAATAGTTCATATTATTAAATTGTATCATACTAACTGAGATATAAAACAAAAATACAGTGAAGTGTATTGTTTAACGATTGCCCAATGAATACTGAAATCATGAAGTTTTATAAATAAATAATACAAATATCCAAATATCAAACTTTTTCAAAATACGAAATGGAATAAATAAGAAGTATTTTTTTTTTGTTTCAAGATACGTGAGTTGATTTAATTTTCAGATAAACAGGCAGAGGTTTTTTT
>VUJU01004777.1:5910-16849 GCA_009835225.1 Aphis craccivora
CCCTAAAATGTTACTTATGGGCGCCCATGGTGATATGAACCGCTTTTGTTTTCTGGTGAATGAAGATTAACTATATTGTTTGACAAAAATAAAATAAATATCACAATTTATTACAATAAAACAATTGGTTAAATTTCTCTAAAAATAATAAACATATAGCAGAGTTATATTATATAATATTGTCTCCGGATCTCCTATGGATCAAAGCAAGTATTATATGCATAACAATTTTAAAAATATATACAACGAACAAATACGTAATACTTTATACTAAAATTTAGTAACGGTAGTGTATAAAAAAGCACACTTTTTACTAGGAAAAATAGAGAAGAGGTGCAATTTTATACCAGATGACAAAATTATGGAACCTGGTGACATCACAACATCCGACCATCTGAGAACATTTTTTTAAGTTTAACTTAAGAGCGTTGTATTTTTTAATAGTTTAATTTGAATTATGGTTTTAAGCTCTCATTATAGTATGTAACAAGGGTGAATTTTATCGAAATCGATTGTTATCTTTATCGGCTGTTATTACTCCATACCATATTTATAAATTATCAAAAAAACTTTTTATGAAAAGCAATTGAATCATTTAATTCGACGTTTAACTATTGGTATTCAGTGATAACCTTAAATTGTAATAATAATAAAAAAAAAACTATAACCATAATCTTGATGAAAATGTAGATATATATTAAATAATAATAATTAGTTACTACACTAAATAAATTGGAAAATAAATGATTAATGTATTATTAATATAATAATAAATAATATAAATAATAAATTATATATAATTTTTAATAGTATAGGTACCTAGGTATAACGATTTCGATTTCTCAAATGACATAATAACGATATTGTGCATTATGCACATAGTATACATAGGTGATGGATTGCTCGAAACATATAAACCTATATATTATGAAGCAGTAAGTCGTCGATCAACAGTCACCGCAGCGACCGCAAACACAACCCGTTTGTCGAATATTGACAATATATTTTACTTAAAGACCGGATTTATATGTTTTTACATGTCGTTACTGGGTCTATGCAGTCTTACGAGAGTAAAAAATGTGGACGATTCGTTCAATTCTGAGTTCGTAGAAAAAAGTTTTTTTGCATATTTAAAAATATTTACTAAATTGTGAGAAAAAATATTTATTTATTATTGATTTTATCTAATATTAGGGTACCGGAAAAATTGCTTTTGAACATATTCTACATTGTGACAAAAAAAACATTATTATGTGATAATTCTATAATAAAATTAAAATAATATTTCAAGTTTCTTTTTTATTCTTCAGAAAGTAAATATTTGTCATTGCATACAACAAAGGAATATTGTTTTTTTTATACATATATTATATACCTATACAGTAAATTGTTATTTTGAATGTTCAGTGTTGTTTTTAAATGTTGTAAAAAAAAAATTGTAAAAATGCATATTAAAGCGTATATTGATATTCAGTGATTACTATTGCATATTTTTAAGATTTTTAAGAGAATATAATGAGAATATTTAAATGTTTTTTTAGAGAATATTAGTATCGTATTTAAGGTATTTTAAGAGAATATAATTCCGGTCTTTAAATGTATAATGCAGTCAGCAAGAGAATTCTGTAAACCCACAAATATATATATATATATACATATATGCGACAGACGTTGTCGGACTAAGCTTTTAATTTTAAATACCGATCGATAAACTTTATTAATAAACTTAAATTAATGACTTATAGCGGTATTAGTGATAGGTATTGCAACGATGTTCAAATTTTTCGGAGAGAAGACATGCCTTATAAAAAGATTTATTTACGTGTAGTATTTTCGTTTACATTGAGAAACAAGTATACTAGAGTCTATGACGATAATACGCTGCACAAGCTATTGTCGATTTTCTCAATGTATTCATCAATATCTTATCTATACTATAATCTATTATTCTAAGTAGGTACCTTATAATCACAGTTAAATTTTTGTAATGACCTAAGTTAAGTTATGTATGGAAATTATTTTTAAAAAGTATATAACTATAAATGTATTATTTATTTAAACAATGTATTTTAAAAAGCATACCAGCTGATTACAATTATTAAGATTCGACTATCCATGTCAATATTAAAAATGATAAATATATATATATAAATGCTTTAATTGACCACACTAAAAAGATACTACAGTAAAAATTCGATTGATTTCTTACGACTTTAACGATTCAAAGTAAAACTGTTATTTAAAGTATAGTAAAAAAAATTTTAAAAAAAAATACATTTCTGCAGTTCCTAGAATTGGCTTCAATTTGTTTTGCATTCAATGATCCATTGCTATTGCAATTATATTGAGCTTTCACAAAGAAATCAATTTTTCTTTTAATATTTTTCACAAACAAATAAGTACAACATTAGCAACGGTTTTATCGTCATGGTAATAGACAAGACTTTGAATAAAACAAAGCTAATCATCTCAGAACTAAAAAGATGCGTTGCTTAGCCATTTAATTGCACTACTATTAATAACCTAATATCAATCAACTAGTACACCATACAAGTATAATAATTAATATTATTTAACTTACACAGCATAAAGGCTTTAGTAATCAACAAAATTAAAACACTACAAAACATTGTGTATTTCATAGAGATAAAAGCCAAGTCACAAGAAAATTATATAGGTAGTTCGACTACATCTGTGGTCTCCAATTTTAACGATGAATATAATTGTATATATTATACAATATTACATATTTTAAAAACACTAAATAAATAACTAAATATGTAACAAAATATCTAAATATTTGAAGATAAACCGAAAAACATCGGAAACAATAACAGACGTAGGCTTCTCGTACATAATACTGGTTTACAAAGATACTCAACAGTGTACTAAAATAGTAAAATAGTTCATTGCGAGCATCAAAGATATTATGCCAAAGAACGACGATAAATGTTGAGAGCAAACCAGACGTAGAGGTTCCGGCAACAGAAAGATAACCAACTTATAACCGCACAGTAATTATGAGATAACTTTTTATAGATTTTTGATCGATCGCAAATCATAATAGAATAATCAATATTTATAATATTAAAGCCTTTCCGATTGTCTAAGGAAAAACTATAAAGGTAAAAGAATTTGTATGTGATTTTACCCGAGCTAATATACGATGATGTAGCGTTGGGTTAGGTTAGCCTATTTGCGTCCCAGTATACCCAGTTACCAGTATTTTTATAACCTAATTACGTCCCGACAATAACGATATAATAGATATCAATATGTTAATAACAAAAAAAAAATTGATATTTATTTTTATTGAAATATAAAAGTTTCTAAAAATCATATAGTTATCATATCATTCATATCAAATATCAATATACGAAGTTCATAGTGTAGGTTGTAAAAAAGGTAATAATAGTTATTAGTTCAATTCACATATGGTATAAATTCAGTGATTGGAAATTTCTTTGTAAAAATGAACTTCTTCAAGATCAAGTTCAAGACATTAAATATGAACGAGTTAAAATTTTAGTTCATATTTGCATTAGTTACATATTATATAAAAAAACCATAGTTCATTAAAACATAAACCGCTTTTTTCACCACCCACTGGAAAATATATCCTACTATCCTAGGCTGAAAAATCATCTCCGTTCAGAATTGTTTTATAATTCGTTAAACTATAGTCATACAAAATAATATTTAATTTACGAATTGATACTCATTTCAATTCTAAAAATCAAAACTTGCGATAGATTCTAAAATACCTTTAAAATTGTTGTGAATTATAAATTCAAATATTTTTATATTTAACTCATATAATTGTAATATTTCATTTTCTAAACTCATACATGCAATATATAATATATATTATATATTGATCAGGTATTAAGATTCAAAATAAATATTATAAATATTAATATGTACTAACAAATAATGAAAATCCTATTTTAATCATGATTTTCATTTCTAGAAAATATTACAATTTATTTTCCAGTACTAACACCAAATAAACATTCACTATTGTAATTTGACCGATTAAAGCCAATTAAACATTTATTGTCATACATGAAGCCAAATAATAAGTTATTACTTAGTACAAACGCCAAATTGCATTCATTACATAACGATGAAAACAATGAATTACACTATTATGAGGGTTAATCTGATTAAGTATAATAGGTATTGAATTATAACGATGAAATCGAGATGACTTAAAATAGTGTTTAGTTTATGAATAATGGTGAAATTGATAATTGGTAGTACTATTCCGATTTCATTTGAAAAACTCAACAAATATAAAGTAACTACTACTACTACTGCAATACCTATAAATTTATTTTACATATTTATATATTATTATTTTAAGGTATAGTAATAGTATATTTAAATTCTCAAAATGATGAACTGAGTATCATGAACAAACTATATAAACATATAATAATATTCACTATATGAAAGGCATCAGTAGGTAGTTGAAAAACTTTTAATAATAAATAATTATTATACTTTTTTATTTATTTTATTAATAAACAGTGAAATACATCATTCGAGAACAACAACACTAAATTTCATTTTTGTGTTTTAAATTAGAAAAATAACAAACTGCAGTAATCAATTGTTCTGAAAATTATTTTAATTGATTAACCTGTAAACTTTTAAAGGAAATAAGAATTAATGTAGGTTGCTATCTGTTTTCAATCGGAGATTTAAACGTTTAAAAATTTATATCTTTTTTCCAAATCAATTTGCGATTAACGCTTTCATATTTAGAGCGGCACGCCTGTTAGAGTGGATCGTCAAAAAGAGTAAGTATAAAATATACAGGTTTTATTTTTAAGCTTCAACAAATAAAGTTAATCGGATTCAAACTAAGGTAGGATAATAAAATAAAAATGTATAATCTATGTACAAAAACAATTCTGAGTGTTCTGTGAACGGCAACAAGTTATAAAGTTGTAGGTATGACTATTAGTATTATTACAATACGTAGGTACACAATGTACACATATTAAACTAAAATGTCAGCATCTTCTTAATGATGAAGTTATATGATATATAAGTTATATGATCAAGAACCTAAATTAGTGTTAAATATTTTTTTTTTTTTAAACTTAAAATATTATTTATAATCGCCGAAGTATTAGTATCGCTATTAACATGTCTTAATAATTCTATAAGAACTCATGCTTATGAACCACTAATACACATATTGTATGATTAAATAAAAATAATATTATGGAAAAAAACTAATGTACCAATAATAATTTACTACTCCTTATTAGTTATTACTGTTATTAGTATACTAGTAGGTATACAATCAGTAGATATATATTATATACATTGAAAAATTAAACTACAATACGAAAAATGTGAAAAAATGTTATCTTGCAAAGAATTTTTTCTTAAATATGAGTATTATAGACGATTACAATCACTTATAGAACGCTTCTTACAAGTGATTCATATTTATTCTAACTAAACGAATTTCGCGATTTGCCGTTATATTTTATTACATTACATTGATTTACTTTACAATCCATATAATATGTATGTATTATAATTAACGACGTTCGTTATTATTGATGTATAACTATACATGTAATATGTAAATCAATTCTAAATGTTATAATATTAATTTTATGTTATGTACCTAGTTTAAAGAACATTTCGATTAGGAAAATATAAACTACATTTAATAAATAGGTAATATAATATAATAGTTCTCTTTGAAATTATAAATAAACACAATTACTCATTGTTTAAAGTTTTGTCAAAACTAGAAAAAAAAATAATACAAAAATGTATAATTAACACAAATTTAGTAATTGTTTGTATTAAAAGCACGTTGCCATATTACATTAGATGTATGATGAAGCTTTAAATTGTTATCAAAAATATTATTTAATGTCGGTAATTTATGAACATTATATCGTATATTATTTAACTTTTAACTTATTCTCTACCATACGGGTTAATAGCATCACTTTTTTGACATACAAGTTTAATAAATAATATTATTATTATTTATTATAATAATATATATGTGTTATACCTGCTATAAACTCTATAATGATGACTATTTAATCAAAAATATGGATTATTTATTAAAAAATACAAATAGCTTCTATGAAATAGTCAATTCTAGTTTAACAATAATAATGCGTATCTATATATTACTCAAGACTCACTGTGAGATACACGAAAATGTAACACATACATTTAGCAAGCGCATATATAAATACACAAACGAGAATCCATGCTGTACATGTTCTACTACTCTACCATTGTCTGAAAACGTCGAGTTTAAAATTGTTCAGAACAAAACAATAATGAATGAAAATGTTGGCTGTTAATCTAAAATGAGAATGCGCGTGTACGGTAGTTAAAAATAAAAACATTTTCATCAAGCCGCTAGTTTTTAGAATTTTAAATTAAAAAAAGGGGGGAATCTATAGCTATAACAAATTGCGATTCAAATTCGATCTTTTTTTTTTTTTTGAGACAACTGATGTAGTTACGGTATAAATATTATATATTTATATATTATATGCACACTACTATATTACGACGATGAACAATATACAATTATACTTTTGTATCCATCATAATAACCACACGATTCTATCGTTTTTACTTGTTTACGGTTATGCGATTTGTGTACTATAACTGCTCATCGTATTTTTATCATGGCATTTACTACAAGCTAAAATTTGTTAAATTATCAATGTGGGGGTTATTCTAGCATTGGATTATGATATAAACCACACAACGATTTGCGATGCGCAGTGATCTGGCAAAAACAAATAACAATGGTTGGCCGTGTATTGATCTGCATAGACGAGTTTCAATTGATACAAATCGTGCCATCGTTATAACACTTTTTTTTTTTAGTTAGTAGTATTAACTAATAAACTATAATATATCAACAAGAAAATTGTATAGCTCGCAACAGTTAAAATATATAAACACAATATTATAGATATTTATGATTATAATTTAAAATACTTACAGTGATATATAGTGTACAATGTGCATACGTATAATATATTTTGATTTTATATCACACTCGACTTATATTTCAAAGCAAAATCGTCTTACACATGTTAACTAGGTAGACTTACTATAATATGGTTTGTGAAGTTGTACAAATATAATAGGTAAATTATGTCACAGACAAAAGTCATCAAAATCGGACTAACATGAAAAATGCCGAGGCAAAACGTAAACTATCAACGGAAAACCTAGTCGTGATTCGTAGCCAATATCGTTTGGGAAACACTGTAGATAGCAAGAACCGTACACTTGAATATTTCACTAGAATGTTATAAAATAGTAAATAATAGTTGTACAATTACAATATAAATAAATAAAACAGTAGCGTAATTAGGATTTATTTGAGGGGGGAGATATGACTAAAATATTTTTCTTTCTCCAGTCGAAATGTATGAAGATAGTACTATCAATTTATTATAACTTCATACTTAATATATATTATATAGGACTCAGATGTTAATACATAATAAGCTAAAAAAAAAAATTAACATGAACTAGTTATAAAAATGAATGAATAATTTTAAAAAATTAATTCAAATTAAAAAAAGAACTATTTACCATGTATTTCCCTAGATTTTCTGAAATGAAATTGACTCATCTATTGTCCGACAAATTATTTTTATACATAAGTCTCTACATCCACTGAAGTGATCGGTGCATGCTCGTACTTCATACCAGAGGTTTCAAATTACAACACGAATTTTGAAACGATCGATATCGATGTTAGATGTTATGGACATACTGACCGTTAGGTACCGCAGACTATATGTAAATCGTTAATCTATACATTTAGGTAATAAGCTGATAACGAAAACAATAATAATTCAATATAAACATTTAGTCCGCATACTGGGTTTTTACATTTCTTAGGTTAGGTTACTATTACAATAGCATAATTAACATATAAAAAATACACAGCCTGAATAATTTTTAAAAAGCTATAAAAAAGCAAAAAAATTGGTTTATTAGGAATCTAAGGCTAAAATTAAAATAATATTCTAAATTTAAACAATTAATTAATATAATAAATATTTAATTAGTGAATAGGGAATATAATAATAATAATACAATATTATAATAGAATTTCTTAAATATGTTTTTAATCTTTTCATAAAAGCTAATTCAGTAATATAAGCTAAAAAAAAAAGGTCAAAGGAGTAGATCATCTCCCCCAGTAAATACTTTACTGAAATAAAATATAAATGCAAAACATTTTTGACGTATTTTTATGATCAATTGATTCAATAATAATAATTATTATTTTTGTTTTTTAATTTTTTTATTTACATCATAATACTTCCCATTCATCATCATATTATGGTTCAAGTATAATACAATTATCCCCAAATGATGTTGATTGTTGGTCACATCTAGATTTGCTCGGGAAAAAGTCGAAATATGACGCTTTCCCAAATACGGTTCGCGTTTTAAACTTCTGCTCTAACACATTATTATAAATCTATATTAAACAGTAACTACTAACTAACCGTTTTACCAGATGCTAACGTTTTGATTATTGTTTTCGATTTTAAACATAAACCACATCTATTATTTACGTAGGTACCTACTTAGAGCTGCTGCAATATAAAATATTTATATACATTATAACACGCAACCCGGGGTTGTCGACAAGTCACTAATATACACAATATATACGCGTAATTATTTTAACATTTGGTCATAAATTAGAATGATATATTATGGAGAGCTGAATAGTTTTTCTTTCTATACTTTTTAATAGGAGTAGGAAAGATATATTATTTTTATAGAACGATTATAAACATCAAAACGATTGTAATTCATAAGTAACTAATATATACCTACTTTAGGTATATAGGTATCTAGAACTCATATATAGATCATTTCATGCCAAATCTACGATAATATTATTTATATATTATATACGAGTATAATACGATACAGTAAAAAGTTTGTTAGCCAGTGAAAAACGAAGTAGAATCAAAGAGTAAAATGTATTTTGTTTTTAAATAATATTCATAAAAAGCTGTTTTTCCATACAGGTAGGTTACCTGGGGTAGGTACCTCCCCTCTCATACACGTAACTATTAAGTATAGGATTACAATGATCTAAAATCCAACAAGAGTCCGACATATTTAAAACCATATAAGTAATATACATCGTAATATGGATTTAAGTTCGAGAATAATTAATTATGGTATAACTGTATACTCATATTATACTAGTGCAAAAACGAAATTATGTAATATAATTGAGAACTAGTTTCACACACCTATGTACAACGGAAGGCTAGTTTAAGCCATTAATTTATTTTATATAATGGTTTGAGTCGAGTTGATTCAAGTCGAATATAAAACTTTTGTATTAGCAAAAGGCAGAATATTTTTATTATTAAAGTACAGCTGTGTATATAAATCTCGTAACTAAAGTTTCAGTAAATTTACATTATTTTTGTAATCGTTTATTACATTGCAATTTAATCTTACATACCTTACCGCAGTAAATAACTATAAATGTATTAATGTAACCCATCGTGTGCATTTACTTTATTTCGCTTTTTAGTTTGATATCTATAGTATAATATTATAATATATGTACATATTTTAAAACTCACCCAAATTAAAATGTACACTGAACAATAATGTGCTCAATACGGTCGACTTTTTGTATAATTTAATCTCTATTTATTTCAATTCGTTACTAATACATACCTGAAAAATGAATAAAATATATTAATATTAGATTATACACAATAAGACTTTATATATATACAGTATACACACTTAAATATGCTTGAAAACAAGTTAGAAATGTATATTATAATAACATGTTTTTTACGAATAATTCATTTCCAAAATTGAATGTCCGCTAAACATTGAGACCTCGAAATAATCGTTTATATATAGGAATGTTATATATTTTAATATTTCATTCAGAGTTAAATGAATTGATTATTAATTATTATCGTTGTATAGAAACATTAAAAAATATATACAACAATATATAACGCTGGACGAGCGTCTCCGCTATGCACTGCACTCTGCACAATGGTCGAAATCGAAGAGTAAAATTGTATTCCCCTTAAATTATAAAACACATACAGTAGGGTACTCGAATAAACTATAATATTAGCAGCATACGACCTGTACAGAGATCCAAAATAAGCCAACGACAGACGGACAAGTCGTAAAACCGCATATATGTACTCGTGCATTTCGTTCCGTTTGGGTTGTTTTCATAAATCTCAATACTTCCGGTTCAAAAAGGCGAAGAAGACGCACTCTGCAATTCCCTCGGCGGCGGTACACCGCACTCCGTATATAGGGCACGTGGGTTTCGTCGGAAGACTAAATATTTACGGTAAATATTTAAGTTTTTTTTCCTGCTTTTTTTTTGGGGGGGGGGCGACGTAAAATATATATTTATTGCCACGGACAAGCTGCTACCCGCGCGACGTAGACGCGTATTTTATTCCCGAGCGCGCGATGCATAAAATACGCGAGCCCAAAACGACCCGAGCGTCGTCGTCGTCGTTTTTCTTTTTACGCGTTTCTTTGCCACGCCTCGGTCATATAATAATAATAATATATGTATATGGTGTTCTACACCCACAGACAACATCCGTGTACCCTACGAAATTAAATAATTATTATTATTTTGCGTACAAATTTTATTCGAAACCGAAAGTTTTCATTTCTCCCTTCAACCCCGCTCCAATTCGAGCCTTTAGATCAACGGGCAGAACAAAACGCATAAATTCAATTACGAGTGAATATATAATAATATGTATAATAAATAACACTGACGTCATCTCTGAATGCGAATTAATAAAGCGTCTGAATGATTTAAGAAACATTGAAAATAATTTAAAAAAGCAAAAGCTTATCCCCCGATGGGTAACATAAT
>VUJU01004778.1:0-16848 GCA_009835225.1 Aphis craccivora
TATTCAAAAGGTTTAAAAATTGCTTTAATATTCATTGTTTTGTATTTGTGTAGTATATTATAAAACTAAGCTAACACACTATTACTTATCTGTTATATAACATTTTTTACTTTATTATAATAGTTTAAATGTAGATATTTATTTCCCTTTTTTTTGTATCATTTGTTAAATATAACCGGTACCTTTGTCGTGTGTGTATTGCGAATTACAGAATCTCTAGAACAAACGTATTTTGGAACTTTCTATAGATAATTCACAGGTAAATAAATAAATAATAAGTATATTATACAATATCATACTACGGTGCCGCGAAAAAATAACTTAATCTTAGGATAAATTAGCATTAAAATATCTATTCTATTAATTTTAAAGCATAACATATTATATTATAATATTAGATACCTATTGGCTATTATTATATTATATAAGTGTAAATAAGTATAAATAAAAAAAAGTATATATCTAAGTACTAATTTTAGTTAATTAATCATTCATTTATAATAAATGAATATTGTTGTAAGTATGTAGGTACCTACCTGTAATATATACAAATTTCATAGTATATTTTGTCTTTAGTCATCTATTGACTAAACAAATAAAACGTTAGAATTTTAAATAACGATAATCACAAAAATTATATAGTAAACAGTAAAAATGTCCGGAAAAAAATATTTATTACTTTATTAGGTATATATTTATTATACAATTACTCGTATAATGACAATTATTTGTGCTATATCGTATATTACTCGTTGGTTTTACATGGAAATACCCCTAATATAGATATCATTGTGTATAAAGTTAGTTTAAAGTTGTCTCTATTGAGTAGATTGAAGTTAGATACAAAGCGATTAAAACATATTCTAGCGAGTAAATTTCAGTAATTTCACCTACCGGCTACGGTCGCCAAACTCTCCAGACCTCGAGTTAAATAAGGGCTCGGTCCCCAAATCCCCCGGAGGTAAAATATCCAAATTGTGAGAGGAGGGTTTGGTAACCACTTGGAGTAATAAGAGGTTATGTACTTATTATACTATTGTACTAGCATTCTTAACTCGTTGAAATACATGTTTCAATAAAAAAAATCGTATGGTAGTTAAAATGCAATTATACCAAATATTTTATCTTTTAGTTGTTTTAATATATTATATAATAAATACTATATTTATCTAACATACGTACAATGGCTATACATTAGGTATACATATTATATACTTAGTCATATTTTTAATTGCCTGCCTATTTGTTAGATATGTAACTTACATGCTGCTTATAATGCTGCTTATATATGCTAGGTACTTATATGCTTCTCATTTTGCTTTTCCCTGTCTATGTGCATGGCGCAAGCCACTACAGTCTACAATAATATTTAAGGTATACATTTTAATGAAGACCAGCATACAATAAGAGTGAATCTAGAAATCTAAAATATAAGATGGGCTGCATTTTTTCGGAAAAAAATTTTAATTTTGGTACATGGAATTAATATATTACGTGCCATGATGAATGTATAATAATATTACATAACATGTCCAAATAGTGGGGACCTTTAAAGCCCCTTAAACCCCTTGGATTCACAACTGCGAACATAATTTATTGGTATGTAACAAACTAGAATTAATTTTATTTACAATAATATATGCATTCAGTACACCGCAAACGAGTACCTATACCTCCATAATATCTTCTTATACATACGTAATATGTAGGTGAATTGTATATTTGTATACAACAAAATATACATAACAATATACAGGAATAAGTGTATAATGTATAATAACATCAATAACACTACAGTGCAGCTGGCGACCGGCTAAAATATAAGAAAAGAGAACTGTTTTTTTTTCGTACTTACAACCTGGCCCAGAGTTGTGAGAACAAAAGAATATTGAAAATAAAATATAATAAACGACAGTAGGACTTGAATTTATATCGTTAGTTAATGCACAACTTCTAAAAACTGCACGACGACGATTTGCATTCATTGTGCTTGAACATTAATACGCTAACGCGTAATCACTATATAGGTACCTGGTACTGTCTATGTATGAATCAACTATAAATTATAATATATTTGTGGCCATATTTTCAAAAAATGTTTAAAAAATATTCCGGTGAGGGATTGAGCCTCCAAAAATATCGTATGTTTGCCTGATACGCGATATAAGAATATAGGTATATTTATTAAAAATGTATAACAAAATACATTCTAGTCCCTAAAGCCTGTCCTTCGTGTTCTACTGTTCTAGTTAATATTTATTCCGGTCTCCGGGTCTCGTAGTCAATCGGTTCACTGTTCACTTATATTAAAATATAGTTATGTAAATTGTGTTTCCAGTTGTCCACTTATGCTAAAATATAGTTATGTACTTATGTATATTAGTTTGTACTTAATCTGCCACATTATTCTTTATGAGGTATTGCAGAGGTAGTGAATACCTATAATAATAAATTAGTTAAATCGGTTGTGATTTAATTTGTGATCTAACTTTGATGACTTATAATGACTTAAGCAGTGACGATTCTATAGCGTGTGGGCTGGGTGGCAGCTGCTCATTCCAAAATTTATAGTATCCCTTATTTTAAAAATGTAATTTTTATACATAAAAATAAGATGTTTTATCATTTGATAAATTATGATGATAATTTGCACTTATCTACAACTCTATTATCCAAACATAAGGTTAAACAAATAATTGAAGGTGACACACCAGATACCAGAATCTTCATCAGTAGGTACATACCTATCATTACCTACCTTTTATAATTAATATTATAAAGATTAATCGCTACGTACTTATAATGTACCTACTAATAGCTATAAGCATAAATATATTGTTAAACAATTTTTTTGGGAAGGGGGGAATTAGGAATATTATTTGCAGTTATAACTTAATTATAAACCTACTGTTGCCCATATGAAAATGTAGTCCTAGAACCGCGCCTGGACTTAAATCATTATATTATGCCCGTTGGTATGTAAAATTTGAATTACCATATAATAATCAAATCCAGATTGGCCAAATTAACAATAGGGGTTAAAGAAGCTATAGCCCAATGTGCAGTATTAAGAATGTTTAAACATAGATAGACCCTAATTTTTTAGTTTTATGTATTTTTTTTATTATTATTAAAATATAAAATAATTTGTACATTATTAATTAATTTTTTTTAGTACATTCAGTAATTTGGATGTAGATATATATTTTTAAATAAACAAATACCTATTAAACCTATAATATTATAGCTTATAGGTATCTTAAAAAAATATTTATAGTTCAAAATTGTATCAAAAGATTTAAAATTGTATAATAAGGTTCATATTAAAAAAAAGCGGGTAAGTGGGTACCGTTCTGCTGTACGCCGTTATTATTATATACTTATTCAAAAAATTATATTACAACTGTATTACTAGCTTGTAGTTAAATATTATAGTCTAAACACTCTAAACTATTTAGACTAAGGATAAACACAATTATATATTTATACCAAAATGTGTACTAGATGATAAATTCATATTATATTAATATAAATTATAAATTGCTATACTTATTATTATTCATTCATTAAATCAATATGTTTATGTATTTGGTAAAAAGTATAAGTAATAGGTAGGTGTTACTTATTAGTTTTTACTGTTATTATAGGCACTATATACTTGGACTATATACAGCTTTAAATTATGATATATATTTGTAAAATGAAACAATTTGTATCAAAAACAAAGTAATATATCTAACCGTAATTAAGTATTAATAAATTAGTTATTAATTATTGTAATAATAAATACTGGTGTTTATAGTTTTCAGAATTTGACTTTAAAAAAATATTTTTTAATTTTTGTTCAATACATCAAAGTTTTTTGTTAGTATATATATAAGCTTAGTGTAACTATACTTTTTTGTAGACATTTTTGTAACATTATTTTTTTATTTAAATTGATAAAAAAATAATGTATAAATCTGTTTTATTTGGGTGTATGCTGGTTGTTAAATACATTTAAGCTTTATTAGTTGTGAACAATTATTAATAATAATATAAATAACTGCTCCCCCGGTCTGTAGCCGCCTTTTTGTATGGTATGCCTTATTGTTGGACTTATTAATTTACTACCCACTTCCCTCTCAAAATTTTGGGCCCGATCACGCCTGTATCCAGCAGACAGCATTTTATTTAGATTTTAAATGAATTTGTAAATGAAAATAACAACTTATGAAATATTATGTTTTAGGTTGTAGACATAGGGAATAAGTAATAGAACGTGCGTGTTTATAATATATACGCCTATATATATAGTGAAGTATTTCGTATAATATGATATAAATTATCATTGATAGTATGTTATTATGGTGTGCAAGATCAATTTTATATGTATATTGTATAACGTACTATGTTATATCTCGCTCGCACACCCGCGCGCGTGCGCATGACAAACCCGTAAAAATATTTTTATCGGTTTGAAATTAGTCATTATCCAATTAAACCGCTTGTGGAGCGAAGGTACGTAATATAATATATATAGTTGTATCGTGTGTCCGAAAAAATGGTTTTAATATAATAATATCACGGAATCGTAATACATATAACATCGGATAGGTAATAAATTATTTCAACAGCGATTTTCTCAATACCAAAAAAAATACTAAAACCAGTTTATATAAACGCATAAATAATAAGGACGTTTTAAAGGAAACGCATATTGTCTATATTATATTCGATGTAATAATATATATATATATATATTAAATATTTATATGATATACCTACATTTATTTTACACATCCATACAATCTATTTTTTACGATATAATAATAGACGTGCATGTAGCGTTTGGGACCAAAAATAGTCAAATAGATGTTTATTGAGACAAATAATTTACGCGATTTGATTGTATAATAATTAGAGGTCTTCCGCCGAACACGTCTACTCGGCATTGAAATATTATCATGTTTACAGCGCTGTGATTAACATGTTATACTATTAAAAAGTTTGTTCTATTATCTATTTGCTCCGAAATTGAGGCGCCGACTATCGAGGTCACCGTGTAATATTTCAAAAGCTATATTTAATAATGTTAAATTATGTGAATTATTTACCTATACTATTATAATGTAGTACGACAATGCCTAAGATGTTTTAAAATGTTCTTGTGAATTCTAGGTAAGTAAGTTTTATTTACAACCCTTTTGCCGAGTTCGCTTGTTGTTTGTAAGTTTTTTTGTTTATTTATAAAAAAAAGACTAAGTTAGTAGTTAGCTATTTTTTTTGAGATAACAGATTATTCTATTAAATGATTCACTTATATGATAAGTAAAAACAGTTAAAAGTGGTCAATTAGCGATAACGACGGGATTTTCATTGATTGTATTATGTGTGCCTGAAATATAATATACTTTAAGTTTATAAGTGTATAAGTACCTATACTTTTAATGAGCACGCGCTCGTGGCGGGATCATAATAAAACAATGTCTTGCAAGCACAACAGCTGTATATTATTTGATAATAAATTAGTATGCTGAATTATTTGCAAATTTTTTATTTCCTTTTATAATATGTTTTAAAATATACCATAGTCTATGCTATAATATAATATATTTTATATTATATTATACACACACACCGGGTGTGCGTTAGTATCACTCGAAATTTATTCCTATAGTTATATTAAGTAAAAAGTTTATAGGTGACCACCGCGATAGTGCACATAATAATATTATATAGGTATTCAACTATATTATATCGATATTCTATAATATATACATAATACATATACATTATGTATAATAATAATAATAATCTCAAATGACTAGTATTTGGTAGGTACTTATATATAGGCATAGAAGTAACATTAAATTAGTGATCACTGATCAATAAATAATTGTTTATCATGTAGTAGGTATGTACTATGAATTCTTTCAATCTTAATAAATAATCAATACGTATCATTATGTTATATACCTATTATAAACATTAAACGATATGCATACCTATTGTATATATTATATAAGATCATCTCATAATATATAGAGACGTTTATAAATTAGAATGAATATAATACAATATTACTATAATTTAGAGATTGTGTGTATGCAGGTGTGAAAATCCGAAACAATAATCCAAAAGTCTCAATTTACATTTAATAATAACCGAGCTGATTGGCTATCATCGAGATTTAATTGAGTAATAAAACTTTATAATAATGTATATTTAACTCGTATACACGGATCATTCGAATTAAATAGGTACACGGAGCTATCATTATGTATTTATAATATTTATATATTATTATTATTTATTGTACACAGATCAAATTTCATCCGAGGCCAGAAATTAACTCAACATTTTAAATAATCGATGTACCTATTGGATCATTTTTAGATATCAAAACACAAAAGGTAACCATATCCATTAAGCTAAATAATTTAAATTCGTATCTAATTTCATAAAAGTCAATTTAAGATAAATTCCAATTAATAATTAGTTGATTTTTCATACAATAAAATAAGAAAAAAAAAATACACGTAAAATGCAATTATGTTAACTGTAACACGTGACAATTCGGAGCGAAAAGACTAAAAGAGTATAATATTATTTATTTATTTTATTATTTATTGTTGGTGCCTTATCAATATCTGTGTATATCACTTTATATGTACCTATCATATGATTGTAATTTGTAAAATCGTAAAAAGGTGAATATAATAATTTGACTTAAAAATTATATACTTAATGTGGTTTATCACTGTATCCATGTAACCATAATATTATGATTTCGCTATATAGTAGACTTCAGCTGGTGCAAACAATACTTAAATTTGAAAAATACAGTAGGGATGCAAAACAATGTATAAAAATAATGTATTGTGGAAGATTTAAATTTAAAATTGAGTAGGATTCAATAAAATAATTTTAAAAGAAAAAGGGTAGTCCATCTTTTTACATTTTCCTCAAATTTGAATACTACATATACTCGTAAGGACTATGACAAGTAGGTACAAAATAGATGTAGGCGTAGTTCACGGCAATTACAAACCTTCCATCTATGAATGTATAAATTATTAAATTATTATCCACTTATTGTGAATGTTCTTTATCTGATTTATTTGAATTGTATTGTACTTATATTATGATCTATTGATATGCAATTGACATAAAACTATCCGTTTATGTAATTTTGATGACAACGGATGGGGATAAAATTTATTTCCAATGTTATTTCATTAAAATTACTTTTTAAGGATTTATTTGATCCCAAGGGGATGTGTTTATAAACGTGTTACTTAAATAGTTCAGCCGCTGAACAGTGTTATATAAAAATCCATTAAAACGGCATAAAAAAGAACAAATGAAAATCTATATAATATAGTATTACGTAGGTAATAGAGTATTAGAGTATAATACCATATATCTCAAGCCTCGTCTTATATAACATAACATTATATACCTATATATTACATACCTGCATATTAGTATTATATTTATACATGAGCGAAGACGAATATGGATTGACCAAAAATCTCTAACATATCGTTTTCGATCGAAACCCGCCCATAACGATGAAACGTATAGAATCGTTTGACGAACCAGAAAAATAAATATCTAAAAAAAAACATTGGCTGCAGCTGTCTTCCTGGTTGAAGTATTCGAAATAGTGCGTTCTTCGTAGTTCGTACAACGACGACGGAGGATACATTGTCGAGTACGCGACCACGCTCAGTTCATATTAGTACATTTTATATAAATGTATAATACACTATTATATTATATACTACACAATGTCTGCAGGTAATTCGTTATAATAACAATAATATATTATACATTATACACAATCAAAATAGAGTTTGAAATAACTCAATTTTTTTCAATTTAAATTGAACCTAACCTTAGGCTGTATTGTTGTTATAGCTATAAACTTATATTATGTGAAGTGAAAATAATGTATAATTATTTGATAATACCTAATACAATGCGTGGTAGATAATATATGTATAGTATTTATTGAGGCTGATCGCAAAAATAGAGCAGAAGTGCAAAACTTAAATGCTTAACTTCACTTTATATTATACTTATACTATATAAGACAAAAGACATTATTAGTATACCTATAGTTTCCTTATGAAATGTGTTATGTGCAGTCGTGCAAGATACAATCTGAACGAGGGAATTGACCTAACAAAGTAACTTCAAATATTTTTAAATTTATATTGGAAATTAATAATTACTAGATAAGGACTTTCATGCATTAAAAAACCATCAAATATGCATTTAAAAATATGCACTTATACATCAAAAAATTAAAAATATGCAGTTAAATATGCCCTCAAAAAAATTAATACACTAAAATTTATAGCTCTAAAAATTATATTTTTTCTTTGAACATTTAATTTTAATAATTTTATATTATCTCTCTGTAAGCTTTAACTATATTTGATATCACTTTATTGTAATCTAATCTACAGATTCGCTATTAAGATAAACTGAGTCTCTATCGTCTTTATGAAAAATTATGTAGAAACAGTTAAATATAAATATATAATTATGTCCTCGATCATGAAAAATATTCACTGAAGTATATGATTTTCGAAAAATATTCAAGGCTTCAAAATATGCACTACAAACTCGCAGCGTTACTCGTGAATGGTGCGAGACTAATTTTCGAGAAAAATATATTATACCTACACATACACAATCGTATAAAATAAATTGTAAACGGTAGCTGAATGACGTGCATTATGATATATTTATTATTTATGCCATACAATTTTGGAAATAATTTAGAAGTTTTGTATTAAAATTAGTTTATTTTGTTTTATACTTGGAGTTTGTTTCACATGTATATTAATATAATATAGGTACATATACATATTAGGTACTATCAGATATGACCCTAGCGCGTTTAGAATTTTTCAAAGAGGGATGAGGGATCTCATTCTTATTTATTATTCAATATAAATTGCAATAGATATATACCACAGACAAAAATTTAAATTTTTTTGTTGTTATATCATTGAGATTCATGTATGCGTGTATTTCTCGAGGGGACGGAAGAGTGATCTTCCACCGTGAATATGTTTCTGCAATATAAAAAATATAAATATATGCAGTTTTTCAGGACTAATAAAGAAGACTATATAGTATACATACTCCAACGCGTAACGGTCGCTTTTATAAATATATACAGTAACACGGTGTACACTCTCGCGAACAGTTTTAACCTGTATTAAAGATCTCACTGAAAAAATAATATAGGGTTTGTTAAAAAAATTGTTCACAGATACACTTGCTTAAATATAATAATAATTAATATATTTAATATATTTATTACTACAAATTTATATATCAAAAAAAAAAAAAAAATAATAATAATAAATAAATAATAATAATAATAATAATATTCAACTAATCAACTTAAAACTCAGATGTAAAGATATTATATTATTAAACACAATATGATAGCCTAAATAATATATATATTATTATTATGTTTGAAAAACGATTACAATCGTATTAACTGTAAGATAGGTAGTAGATATTCAATTTTAGTATCTTATACATTTTATTAAGTCTTAAAATATAGTCACTGCTACCTATGGAGTAAATTTCTATTGGATACAAAATCAATTTCATATAATATACTCAGAATTTTCTCACTCCTCCTCCCCCCCTGTCAAGCGACGATAGTTGATGAGTTTTTTTGCACAAAATATTTTTCGAAACACCGACACGCGCTCTTTCTGTAGCGTAGTATTCACACGGTAGATACTACAAAATTATATTATTATACACACACATACATGTATAAATATTGTACAATTCGTGTATAATACGATCATGTATGTATTATAGGTATATTATATATTATACTGCACGCCTAGCCGAGTCAGCAAAAATCCGCGGTGTCCAATGTATTGTATTGTTATATATAATATTGTACTATAGCTAATATACGATTTGTGCCCCGCTGTACACCAATATACGTATAATTTATATATACATATATATAAAGATCCTTTGTCGATCACGGTCCATTTTTCTCCTGTATACTATATCGGCGGCGGCGGTGGTGGTCATTACGGTTTATTCAACAATGCACCCTTCATCTTTTGCTCCACATATACACATCATGCACGTATATACCTATATATAATTTACTGAACATTATATATATATACATCTGTATGACGTGTATAACGTTGGTATCGTATTGCCGCCCTGCACGCACAATTATTATTATATATAATATAAAAACATACCCCCCCGACGACGACGGTACTCTCATTTTTCTCTGTACTACCTATATAATATTATATTGTATAATGCATTTCACTGTATGTATGTATGTATATATATATATATATATATATAATATATATATTATATTATATTGGCACTGCGCGGTATATATAATACAATAAGTCTGTACGCACGGGAGTATAATATGTGTCGTTTTGTCACATGAAATATATTGCGTGACCCGTGGAGAAGACGCGACATTGCGCATATTAATACACAATAATTATATTACATACTCGTGGACCACTTGAAACGCGCGTTTCATAAATCATAGTACGCATAATGCGTGTGTACATTTTTTTATACTATATTAAAATTACACGTACTTATATATACGTAGAGCGTATAGTGATCGTGTGTAATACCAATACATCGAATTCAGTAAAGAATTTATTTTTGTTTGAATTGAAAAAAATTCCCAGGGTGATGTAAAAGATTTAAGTACTTACTGAAATTTATTTGAAAAGTCTTAAATGAATCTCTACACCTGATGTAGTTTGTCTATGCAGCGATAATTCATATCAGCTAGGATATTTGTATATGTTTTTAAAAACGGATTAGCTAGGTTCGGATAAGCTTATATAGCACCTATCATGATATCATATAATATGGCCAAAACTTCGAATTTTGGCATAAAGAGCTTTTTTTTTTTATATAGAAAATATTTAAAAATATATATATATATATATTCAATTTGGTTAAAAATTAATAACATAATTTGAGAAATTTAAAGTTATAAAAGTCATTTTATTTTAATTCTGTAGTACTACAGACACACCAAACAACAGCCGTGTGTGGTGTAGATTTTATTAGATGTAATGTGTTAGACATTAAATCATATAACATTTGATCAAGAGTATAGCCTTTTACCCAATAATTTAAACAGCTTTATGATAATTCTAGATAATGAATATTATAATCAGATATCTAATTAATATTTAAATTTAAATAGTTTGCCAGAGTTTTAAAATCACATATTTTCATTGTGCGTATTAAAACTAAATTAACCATTTAATCATATAGTTCATATAGTTTTTAGTTAAAATCGTTTAACATATTATTAAAACTTCTAATGGCTCATTGTCATGTTTGGTAAATATAATAAACTCATTTTTAAACTATTAAAATTTAAGAATCCCAGTGATATATTCTTTCAACTAATATCTTAGATTTTATTCAAATGTTAATTTTCAAAAATGAAAATTTGAAAATTGCACTAAAATATGAAAACTTTTACCCATAATCACTTGAACAGATACAATAGAAAAAAATTATATGTTATGTATTGTATCCCGAGTTATTAACACTTATTTTCTAAATATTAAACTTTATATCACGTTATTAGAGGTACAGTAGCAATATACGTGTAGGTATCGTAATATAATTATATAAATATATAATATATTATATTAGATTTACTTAATAAATTCAATGACATATTCAATTTTTTTTCTACCTATAATCTATATACGATTATACTCGATCTGATCGCGAAAATGTGTGTATTATATTTTATTAATATTATTGTATGATTTCGGAGTCCGTACGAGTGGTACTGTGATGACGTCAAAGGGTTAAGGGATATACCAAAATGGGTCATTGGGGTTGCAACTCTCTCTGTATAGAGTTATAATATGATGAGTGTGTATTATTTTATATCATATAGGTATAATGTCCCAAAATGTGTGTGTTTGATTTTTCACGCGTAATAATTTAAAATTGTATTAGAAATTGTAATAGAATAGGTTCTCCGTAAGATTAAAAAATAATACAATGAATATACATATAAATATAATCAAAATATATATTAAATATATTATATAATATAATATAATATAATATAATATATTAAATATAATAATAGAAAACTGATCAACAATTTTATCGTGTAAAAACGTAATAGTTGTACCTTAATTATGTTTTGCTTAACCTAGACAGGCTTTTCGAGTTTTTTATCTTCTTTTAAAATTTTTGTTTTGAAAAACATAATATTATATTATATTATATTATTACCATTTATTTTACATACGATAGTGGTACTTTTAGCAACATTTTAAGGGGCAGTAGCTAAATTTAATACTATGGCATAACAAATATTGTTTTCATCCTCTTGCTGAAGATCGTTCATACGTACTAATGTTATATTAAAACAATTTTAATATTTACCTATTAAAATTAATTAAATATGTCTCAATATATCTCATACATCGTATTATTTGTTGAATTCCTACTTCGATTACTTCTTAATATAAATAATACTAGACACATTTAATTATTGAAATAATAACATTTATTTACTGTTTTTTTTTATACTATAGTGACTATAATGACCATACTATATAAAATATGTGATCATATCTACTAAAGATCTCTTTCCTGTCTTCTCTATCTCTTACAAATCATAGCTTAACCAAGTTTTATTTGTTGATTAATAATCATCTTTAGCTTACTAATATTAATTTCTGACAAAAACAGTAAAATTATATATTGCATAATTTTTTTCTTAATCTAGTTTTAAATTATAATAATCTTTATAAATTTCAAGTTTCAACATACTATTTTTCATTAACTTAATATATTTAAATACAAATAACATTTTTTAATACATATAAGTATACAATTGTCCAAAAACTTGAAGAATTAATAATTTAATATTCTACAATTATAATTACAATTAATTTAAAAAAAAAAAAAATTGGAATGTGTACTTATATTATATATTATTATAATGCTATCTTTTCTAACTCTCATTTTCTAACCATATCTATAAACGGCATAATGCTATTTTATTCAATTATTGAACATTTTTTTAGTTGTACATTATTATTTCCCTTCATCATTGATTATATAAGCGTGTTACTGTGACATTCGAGAGTAAATACTATATTATAGCTTACTTAAACTATATCATATGCACAATGTATGAGACTATATTTTATATAGAATCATACATATTTATATTTATATGCATCTAGTAATAGTATTATAATATTTATTAAAACCGTAACATGCTACGGACGGGTACGGAAACGCACTGTTTTCTCGCGGGACTTGTTGATATATTATATGCGCACTGGGTTATTTTAAATAATATTGTCCGTAGAGGGTTGTTGCATAACTGTATAAGGGTGCGCGCATGCGTTTGCTGTTTACCGAGACGCAGGCGGTTTATGAGGACTCGGCGAAATGTACGCGTGGAACACTATTTTTAGTGAAATGATTTATAGTCCGAACTCGTTTGTCAGTTGGACAAATAAAAAAAAATCTAAATCAGATTTGCACCGTACATAATTCATTATATATTTTCTAATTTCTTCCTTATATAACTACAAAAATATAAAATGTCACCATATATAAATAATATATATATATGTAGTATGTGCCTATATCACATCCACGTTATATATATATTTATAATATATTGTCCTAGGTAAGTTTTTAATAGTGAATGTTATTATAATGGAATTATACACGCGCTTATATGTATTGCGTACATTACATACCGAACACATATACGCGTATAGAATACATAGGGGATATAGTCCCTATTATAGTTTTCGTGCATTAATTCGATAACCGAAAAAAGGGCGATTAGCCGCCGAAATCCATTGTACGTGGGCTGATGCGTCTACCTCCCTCACAATACAGTCTCGTCTGTCGTCGATCGATCTAACCGACATGTTAATAAAGAAATCCATTAATTGTTTGTGGTGTGACAAATTTCACAAATTTATAAATCATTTTTATAGCACTGTGTCCATATCCGTACGATTACATTATCCGCGTGCACTTTAGCAACTGCGGGTATTTCCATCATAATATAATGATCCTATATATATGATATTATTTATTAATTTATTCGTATCATGAGAACGCAACCAGCTATGATGAAACATTTCGCAAAGTTCGTCACATATAAAACAAAGTATTGGTGCTCTCGCCGGTCACCCCCTTGAACAATTTTGGTTATGCTACTGATTCGCAGATAAATGGCACTTGTTTTGAAACTGTATAGTATGAAATATTATTATATTAAATAATATTGGTTTGTATTACGACGTTAAGGTACAAAAGTATGTTATACACTGTACCGGTGTTCATCACAGTTGATCTTGTAGGTATCACATCATAATATTATGTTATAATACTTACCTAGGTTTTTATATACATTACAAATTTATCAAATAAACATGTTATAACGTATAGACATGTATATAATATAAGTCCTGTAAACTAATATATATTACATATTATGTATTTTCTTGTTCAATATATTTGACAGCTTTATAGGTTTATATTGCTGTTTAACGAATTAATCCAAAAGATCTAGCCATAAGTGAACCTTTGGATTGGCGCCACTGTACGCACGTGTATGCATATATTATTTTTTTTAAAACGCAAACGAGTATACTTCCGGTTCCGGTAGCTAATGGTGGACGACTGGACGATATCGTATCACCACAACAACAATGGTCGATAAGAGAATATCAAGGTTAACCCATTTTTTAAGAGGCTTCAAATAGGCAGCTATACATTGGCGTATTTACGGGGGGATATGGGGGATAGATCCCCCCTTGGTCTTTCTTTTACTAGTAAGTTTAAAAATGTTAGTTAGTGGGTAAATGTACCCCCCTCCTCGCTATCGAGGAAATTATATTTTCCAAAGTATATCCCCCCCTGGACAAAATCCTAAATACGCCACTGGGCAGCTATAAAGACATGTTGACAATTACAAATACTAGTAAACGATTGTAAATAGCTATAACAGTGATGTGTTACGATTTTATTTTTTTGACAACTTGATTCGACAATATTATGAAATAAATAGTATATTATAGATAATATAATGATTATTGATTATCATATTATATTATAATATAATAATATAAATAAACAAAAAATTAACAAATGTAAACGAATAAATAATTGTATAAATAGTAATTTATTGAAAAACACTAATAAAAAAAATTTTAAATGTTGTTACAAAAATTACGAACCTATATACCTACCTATGTACTGGGTGCTTTTAGTGAAGATGACGACCTCTATATACGGTTATCACGAGCAAACATTATATTTTAATTATTATAATTCTTATGTGATAAAAGTTTGTCGAGTTAATGTTTATCGCGAAATTATATTTTATAAATTATAGAGCTAAGTACTTTTACCAGTAAAAAATATACGATTGCACACGATGTTTTATCAACGGTAACTTTTAAATATAGATAATACAATTCTGAAATGAATTTTATTTTTGTGCAACGTTTACTGGTAAGTCATAATGGCGTATATTGTTCGTATATATACTATACTATTATCTATTAACTATTTTAGATGACACTAGAAACGAATAATACAACTATAATCACATTACTAATCGCTTCCAAATGTTTTATATTTTTACATTTGTCGATCATAATTCATAAAATCGTACTCAAAATAAATCGGTGGTGATCGGGCGAGATGTGAACCCTCCTTCCCCCCTGGACCAGGTATGGACTGATCACTGATCAGTATTAGTGTGTGTATGTGTTTTTTTTTTTTTGAAGTTGACAAATAACATGTAATTTTTAGATGGATTTATTTTTAAAATTATATAGTTATTTGACAATGTTAGAACCTTTTTTGAATGCAATTATGTAAACCCCAGAAAGGTTATCATGGTTATCATGATCAAGTCCCCAATATATTAAACACGGTAAAAAATAATTAACACACATTTTTGGTATGTACAAAAAAAAAAATATATATTTTTTATAGTAAAAATAATTTACAATATAAACTTAACACTAAAATGGAAATAAGGCACTTAAAAATAATACAATATGCCTTTGTACAGACAGGAGCATTATAAATTACATATAATTCAACAAAACGTTTAAAAACATTTAAACTTTTATCCCTGTGGTGGTTTTCAAATGAGCAATTTCAAAAAGTCGATAGTCATAGCCTAATAATCTATATTTACTTAGGTAGGTAACATTATTTTAGAAAAGTAAAAAATTCGTTATAAAAATACCTTAAAAAAATATTTACTAAATATAATGGGTACAAAAGTAATTAAAATTTCATTGATATAAAAAAATTACGAAAATAATAAAATAATAATTTTATAATTTAGCAATATAATATACGGTAAATTTAGATGATATTCATACTATGAATATTATTAAAGGTACGTTTTCTCTGCAGCGTCTGGACGTGGAGTTTAGCTGTTTCACTGTTTACCGCTGCGGAGAAAAGGCACCTTTAAAGATAATGATAAAAAAAAGAGAAAAAAGTGTACCTAATCGTAATCAACTTAAAAGCGTAATGACTAGACTTTAAAATGTACAAACAAAAGTTAACAAAAACATAATAAATATTATGAAGTCATATAAAAAAAAAAAAAAAATGAATGTTGAAATTCGAATAAAACAATTCGTAATCATTACAGTATTTGACCACCTTAATAATAATAATCTGTTGTAAAGTGGCAATAACACGTTTAGAAGAAAATTTACCGTGACAAAAACAAAATATCATTGTCTAATAATAATAATAATAATAATA
>VUJU01004779.1:0-16841 GCA_009835225.1 Aphis craccivora
AAAAAATCGTTTTCATAATTTTAAACGAACGTTTAAAAACCCCTATGTACTATAAAACTGTAATAACATTAACCGACTTCACTTAAAATAATGTTTTGATTACAAAATTAATTATCATAAGTTTAAGATGTACAAACTGTTCGCTAAAGTGAACGAACAAGTGAAACGAGTAATAGCGGGAGTAGTGGAGTACATACAGTTCCGGTTTAAATAATTGAATATGACTTTCCAAGAATCTTATACAATAAAAAATGTATTTAAAATTGACATGATTTTTTTTTTCAACTTAAAATAAACAGTTTTTGAAACCATATACTTAAATGTTTTAATATTTGTTGATACATTTGTTAAACAATAAATGGCTTAAAGTTAATTAAAATATATAGGTATCTAAGTATTAGATGTATATAAATTATTAAAATTAGTTTTTAAACATTGAAAGTAAATGCATTTAATATAATATGCATATTAAATACTAAATACTATATAATATACTGCATAATATTATAGGTATAGTGAATACTGAATGTATGTTAATGCAATGTGAGATTTATTATAAATAGATTACAACAATATTATTATAAGGTTTCTAAAGATCAAAACTTACAGCAAAAACAATTTTTACATGTTCCGGTGTTCAATTATAACTTATAAACAGAAAAATTATAATATGCAATGTTGTATTTATTTTTAATTAATACCAGTTTTGTATAAGCAGCATATACATATATTTGTTGAGATTATAGGTTGTTCAACAACTGATGTGGTGCATCATTTTTAAATGATTTAAATGATAAACTTCATGATGATAGACACAATTCTTCAGTCACATATACTTTTTTACTGAAATTAAATTTTTACAACAAATATATTGTTAAAAACTCAATATGTCGGTAAAGATGAGATACATTGTGGTTAGATATCGTGTTAAATGAATAGTAGATTGGTAATAAAATATGCTGACCATCGCTTACATACATCGACAAATAGTTTTAAAAAATACGATAAAAATATGTAAAGGTAGTTTATATTTTAGTGTTAATATAATAAACAGTATTTTAAAAGAAATTCATCTTTTACAACATTTTTTCATTAAATTTGTAGGTATTTTCCCATTTTTTTTTTAAAAAAAGTTTTTGTAATTGTTTAGAGAATTAAAATACCAGCCCTATCTAAAAAAAAAAAATAGGTGACTTGTAACAGGTATTCATTTAATTAATTTTTAAATCTAACTTATTGCTTTTACTATTTGCTACAATTATAATCTTTAGTCTTACATATTTTATTAATATGAGTAAAAGAAATAAAATAAAACCAAAATACTTTTTACAAATTGAAATAACGAGTGACATTGTTCGTTTATCATTTTATAAGCTCTAATCCTATACCACATTAATGACAATAAAATTTAAATATTTTAAATATATTATAATTAATTCTTATCATTTTATGTGGTGTAATTATCGATTTTATTTATAATTATAAGAAAAGTTAAGACAAAGTTTTTTATGCGATATATATATCATTACATCATTTTAAAACAATACATAATATTATAATATATGACAATGGCTAGTATAATATACATATAAATATATTATCAGAAATAATGACAGTTTAGGAAATGATGACAGTTCCAAGTATGGTAAAGGAATGATATCATTCGTTAGGAATTGTCATCATGTCCTTAGTTTATTAGGTGCAATGTTATCATGCCTCGCTTTCCTACTCTTAATTAAAATTTACATAAATAAAAAAATTTCTTATCGACAACACAGTCTATTATTATATTACTATAGGTATAATAACCTAACCTAGCGTGTACTTAGTTCTAGTATAGTACGTTTGGTACTTATTTGTTTAATGCACTTAATACAAATTGATTTAAGTAAGAGGTCTTACTTATTACAATGCAATGTGTATAATTGACCGCTATCGGTAGAAAATGATAACAGGTACTACGCAATTATATCATTTATTTTCCTTATTAGTACCTAATTGTCATTATTTCTTATATATCAACATTTCCGGTAACATACGTAATAATTGAGAGAGATTCCGAGTAGTCCTCACAAATCTTTATGATAAACTTAAAAGCCCCTCTAAATTTAATATTTTCATTTTAGTCTATAATATAATGTTAACTAAATAATATATTTTAACTAAACTCTCCAAACACCTAGTTTAGCGGCACTTTAAAAATTGAAAAATAAGTAACTGTGTGACTAAACATTAAAATAATAATTGTCAAACTAATTATGATAATGAAAGATATTTTCTGAGAAAAAAATAACAGATAAAAATGTACAAGCTGCCGAATTCAAGAAAAAATCATTTTTTAAGTTTTCATTAAATCAGTATATTTTTTTATTTTTACATTAATATTTTGCCTTTGATTAAATTTAGGTTCTAAGAATAACTGTTAATTATTATTATTACTATTTGTACATACATTTTAAACTGTGTTTAAAAAACCTTACAACAAATTCCGTCGCTGAATATCTCATAACAAGAATATTTCGGTTAAAAAAAAATTATTATTCTAAAAATTTAATTTTGTACTTACAATCCGTAATACTTCTGTCGTAAATAACAACATCTCCTAAAGTCATTAAGGACGTCTCACGGTTGCGTTTTATTCACTTTGCATTCAATTTGACACAATGTCACTTTATTCTTGCCTAATTGTTTTCTCTTAATGTGAAGAATATCTAGGTTAACTTAAAAATCACTTTACGTAGTGACTTTTTGTCTTTGGTTTTGGTGTTATCAGATGTCGAACCAGATCATAACAATTGAGTTAACAAAAGGAATTATTCACATTATTATCCTTGGTCTATATAATATATCACTTATACAGTTTTCAGTTTATGGTATATAATATCTTAAAATGTCAATGGTATTTTCAATTATTTCAATTACTTTTTTCACAAACTTGTTTTATATGTATTATTAAAACTATAATTATAAAAAGCTTGACATAATAATTGTAATGTAATTAAAAGTATATGGGTATACTTTTAAAAATTGTTTATATGACGTTAAACGCTGAAATAAATTGTTGAAAATATAAAAAATGTATAACTAGGTAATATAATTTCTAAATTTATTACTTGAAAAAGGATTGTGGGAATTTCATAAAAAAAAAATTATAAGACGTTTGAGAGAAAATTTTCAGTTTTTAAATAATTTAAATTAAGTAAACTATGACAGCAAATTAATTTTCTCTTTTCTAAATTAATTTACACTATAAAAATAACATACATAGTAACAAAAATACCAGTTTTATGTAAACATAGTTGTAAACTATAAAACTCATTAAGAGTTGTCGAATTTTAATGACCCGTGCTGAGAGTCAAAGTTGTTTAATATAGAGTAGAGAATCATACTCTTATTATTGTATTACGTATTATATTATTAAATCATAATAATAAGTTATGTTTACTATAGCTTAATAGGTATATCCAATTAATTTTCCCAATCTCAATTTTTGATAAATGTGAATATATTGACTATATTATATTTAAAATTCCGGCCAGAGGAAATCAAATTCAAATAAATACAGAATAATATTGTATTATTATTTCCTTTAAGTAGGTATAATATTGATATTTAAATTTGTATTATTTTATTCTTTGTCATTACTGCAAAAAAAATAATATAGATCTCGTAATAAAATGAATTACCGACCGACAATTATTAAAACATCTCGTTTATTTTAGATAAATAACTTTCTATAATTTTAATTTTTGGACAATATTTAATAATTATTTATGTATTTTTGTATAACTTACTGCTTATAGTATGAAAATATTAACATGGTTTTAGCAATATAGCTATGATTTGTATGAATTTTATTCAAATTATTCTCAAGTTATGAGTGATAATTAAGAAAGCTAAAATTATGAACAAGACGTAGACGTTGAATGCTGATGCATCGTTAATGCATTAATGTTATAGAAATGAAATGTTTGATAGGATTTACACACAATGAGATACTTCTTGTCGTGAAAGACATATTTTTAACACTCACGGATGTGAACATATTAATGTTTTAAAAATGGCGTGTAATGTAGATATTTTTGTATTACAGATATCCTAAACTGCATTTAAACACACAACACATTACAATATTTAAAAAATTATAGTTTTCCTTTTTTTTTTACATATAATACACTGTCCAGACTTAAAAATGGTTTATATTTTACCGCAGTTTTTTATATGCAACAATAATGAATTTATTAAAAAAAAAAAAAACCTAAAAAATATAGTTTAATAAATTTATCGCTTTTGTGGCAAGAACTTGCAGTATAAAATATAAACAGCGCAAAACACATTCGCGAAAGTATAACGTATACCTACAATAAAGGAAAAAACCTAACCGAAAACGAGTAATCGACGCGTGTACAGATATAGGAGTCAAATAATATTCCAATAGTAGGGAGAGAAGATGATTAGACGCACGTTCCGACGAAACACCTTCCTATTACTCTTATATATTATATTATTATGGTTTTAATAACACATTTCGTTAAATTAAATTATCTGGCAATTAAAATTCGGATGACGACTTTAGTGATTCCTGTATACCTAGGCACTTAAACGATACATACGGTGTGTGTGTGCTGCAGAATCATCTTGAACGAATCGCTCAAGGTCGGAACGAATAATTTCTCGAAGGGACTCGACGCCTCGACGTCGGGTCGTCACGCCCACGAGTCACGACGACGGTACGGTGGCGGCGCCGAACTAGGTGGAAAAAAAATTACACGAAAAATTTCGAGTTGTAGACGGCGGTATCCTGCTGTAATTGGAACGATAGAATATATTATACTATAAGTGCCTATATGTGTAGTAGGTATACACAAGCCGCGCGTGCTGGCGACGAAGGGGAAAGTGTCGGGGAAACGGAGATAATGTATCGTGATAATATATTTATTCGTAGCGTGCGGTCCGTATGGAAAAAACACTGGCCGGAAGGAAGGGAAAATCGCGGTGGTACTACAATGGTTTGATATGTCTCATAGTGTAATAGTATTATAGTTGCAGAAGAAGAGGAAAAAAAAGCGCGTTCACAAGTCTGACGGAACGCATGATAATATTATAATATACGCGCGCGTCCTGCCGCCGCCGTTTACCTGTCGCTGTCGGGGTGGGAGGCGCGGCCGTCTCGCGGACACGGGTAAAAACCAGGATGGCGCGCCCGGCCGGGTATCACTCGTCCGCGAACGACCGACGGTCGTCGAATACGCCGAATAATATCCGCGTCGCCACTGTAACCTATACTATATTTTAGTATAATATAATCATACGAGTAATTATTTCCGTTATACGTCGCTCGTCGTACGATATAATATCCTTGTCTTCATCATCCGTACACCACTTTTATAAAAAATAAAAAATAAAATCTTTACATCCGAATGATATCGCGCACGACCCGCGACCGAACACCGACCGCCGACGACTGACGTCTCACCGAACCCTGTAGCAGTGGTACGACCCCGGAACCCTTACCGGCATCCTCATCCGCAACAGGTAAGTGCAACCACGGGGCGCCCAATACTATTATATATTATTTACAAATTCGATAAATGATTATAATATAATATCGAAATATGACGGTGTAGGTATTTATTACATAGGCAAACATTACGTTTACTTTGGTACGCTCAGGATTTTCGTCTACATTATACTTTGTCTCTAGTCGGGTGTTATTTTTAAAGTCTGTTTTAGTTTATACAACTCGCGAGTTAAGAGATCTTCTAGCTATATAGTCTTCATATCTCAATATACGAATTATTCACCGGTTACCACAGAGTTCAATACTCATAATAACCATCCCGTTTACGTGGGATCTATGTATACACATCATATAGGTAAATACGATTCGTATAAACCAGTGTACCGATCTCCCACAACTAATTTAAATTATTGACGTACTTATGCGTGTCACATCGAATGAACATGAGCAATCAATATACGTAGCGATGATAGCAATAGTTATACAGATATAGGTACAGTCAAAACGACCGCGCGTTCAAATTTCTGACATAATAATATAGTATAGTAAAATCGAAATATTTCGGTCAGGGCTATAATTATAAGACGTTACGTGTTTACTTAACGCGCCGATATTATAATATTATGACGCGTTTAGCGGCCGTGGTACTTGATAAATAGAAAATTTTACTGAATTGTAGATAAAATTATTACATGCGTTTATACCTGTGCACTTAATTTTGCCGACATTTTAACAATTACAGAATTCAAAAATAATCGTGAGCATTAAATTAAACCCCACGCCAATAATAAATATGTACGTTTTATGGTTCATTGTTTTAAAAAATTTATTTACTCGTGGTGACTTCGACCGATATGGTGGTATAGGTAGTGTTTGTTTTCGACGAATGGTAATGTCATAGGCACAAACGTATTATTATTATATGCGTTTTATCCACAGGCGTCGATGTATATTATATATTTGAGTCGTGTATGGAAAAAAACATACATTATCTGCAAGTTTATGACTAGAATATATATACGAAATCGTTGAAATCTTAACAGTCATTAGTCTTCCTCAATCGTCCTTCTTTTTATACTCTCGTAGATAATATAATATTATGCTAGTATCACGTAGGTAGATTGTAGATACATAGAACACAAATAATACATTAATTAATGACCACTGATTGAGTTTACGAAAAATTGTTTACAACGATTTTCGTGCTTTACTAAATACTTTACTACTCAAACGATCTATTGTTTTGAAATAATATTACGTAATTTCATGATTTTTGTCATTTTCTTTTATTCAGAATTATACATTATAATTATTATCAGGCACGTACACAGGGGGGTGTTTTGGATGTTCAAACACCCCCCGAAGTATTTGGTTTTTGTAATATAAATTTAGTACTAACAAATTAAAATAATTAATATAATTTGAATAAAATAAAAATATTCGAATAGGATTTATAAATAAAATAAAATAATATTTATTGTATATTAATGTGATGGGTACAAAAGAATTTGAAAAAAAAATGTTCTATTTTTCAATAACTTATTTTCAAAAACACCCCCCAAAATGTTTTTCTGCCTAAGTGCCTGATTATTATATTAAGGAGTCACTAAGTTCAACAATAACAAGTACTTATATAGTACAACATTTTAATAAATAAATCATATACACAACTTTAAGTCCATAAATAAAATTGTAAATTATACTTCTGAGCCACTAATAAATATTAAAACATTGTTTAAGTTTGATAATAATATTGTAGTCAATTATTTAATATAATAAATTTATAGTAGAATAAAAATCAAATTTAAAATATAAAAAATAATACATGTTATATAGATATCTGATACATGAATGTTTTCTATAATATCTAAAAATTTCATCTAACACGAAAATTATAAATTGTGAAATAAAATTATTTTAGAAAAAAACACATTGCCTTATTTCGGATTGTCCGTATACGGGCAAGATTTTAATTTTATATTCCGTTTTTTTGTATCTGTCAATTTTGAAATGAATCGTACTATTAGTTTTTTTTTCCACTTCTACATGATATGTAATAATATATACATGTTTCGTATTATTTATACATGATTCTCAATTTGTTATGACGATGTATGTTTTTTTTCTTTTTATTGTAATACATTTTTACAGCGTGTCCAAACGTCCATTCTGTGTATTGATTCTATATGTTTAATAGCCCAGTATATCATTCCACTCAGATAAATCGCATTAAGGTGTCTTCTGTTTCAGAGATATTCGTGATCATGTACTGATCCAAATGTAAACTATTCATCGGGTTCGAGTACTAAACGCGCGTGAGCGTTTTCGCCTACATACAGTCTGATGTACTCGCGTAACAGTACCTATAAAATGTATAATAGAGCACCATAAGTCGTTCTGATCAAATAATTTCATTTCATGCTTAGTGTACACGGTGTACCCATATCATAACGTATCCAAAATGTTATTAAAAGTATTTAATTTGATTTATAGTTTTATTTTAAAAACCACAATGTATATACATTACATCTACCGTACACGAATGTAAAAATAAAAGTGAACCGTAAAACGATACCCAGATGCATCAATTGACATGTCGCATGCAAATATAACGTGTACGTAACACCGAAGCACTTATAACAATATAATAGTAATTTTGACTTTTCGCATCAATTACCCAAATGTGAAAGTATTGCCCTTATTTTCGCTTTGAAACCCTACACTCACATAACCGTTTAAACGCCATAACAATTTTCTTTTTTCCCAATGTGTAACTGAACACGAGTGTAGCAAAAATTTAATTAATATCGAACAATGCAGGCTATCTAAAAGTAGTGAGTTAATTCGGCTATACTGATAATAAGTTTGAAATCAGAATAGTCTCCGACACATTGACACGGTGTTACGATCGTCCGTAATTAGATAATCTTAATCGTCAACGAATGTGAATATACGAGTAAAGTTTATTGTAACACGACAACTAAAATTGCCGTCTATTATAACGACAACGTCGAATAACAAATCGATTATCGGTAAAGTCCTCGTAGACGCCACTGCAGTACAATCACAGCGCCGCCGCCGTGGATAACAACTTCTATACACATATTATTATAAGAGGTACCTCTACCTTCTTTATATACCTACGCGCACAATATGCTATATAGTAACCTTGTTCTTGACTCGTTCCACTGTCTAAACACGGAGGACAGGTTAGGATTCGACAAAACTACAATCTAACAAAAAAATCTTACTCGATTTATTTAATAATTAAGGTTTAGCAGGTTCACAGGCGCTTTATCCTATTCCCGAGATTTCAATCGTTTCCAGCTATTCGAGTAGGCATATTATCTGTACGCACATACAATATTATACATACATTTATATATATATATATATATCATTTATTACGTGTGCCTAATGAAATAAAAATATAAAAAATTACATCTATAGGCACAAACGGACACAACAAAATATAATAATAATGCGGTCAGATCTAGTTTTATTTTTTTTCAAATCACTCGATTTTCGAGTGAAAGTATAATAGTGCATTCTGCTGCTTATCCCGTGCACGCATATTGTCATTATTATATTAACCGTATGTATACAATTGTGTATCATGTATCTCCGAACACCCATGAATATATCCATTTACACTCTCTAATTGCATTATAACTCAAACAAATTTTCCATACGTATATGTTATCCGGTATGTATGCGTATGCGTATATGCGTATGAGTACGCGTACATATGTATAAGATTTGATATTGTTTCCCTCGTAATAATTTCACTTTTCACTTAACCGGTCGCCTGCCCTTAACTGGCAGACGCGATCGCTTTCTACATATATACGCTCGCCATATAAGTATATATTATGTATTTACGTATATAATATATGATGCATGGCTAATATACGAGTGCATCTGGAGGTAAATTGTTTTTTTTTTTTCGGCTTGCGCGGTATGATGGCGATGACGGCATATTTCCGCCTGTCGGAAAGTATGTATTTTCGGCGTTCTCCGTGTCACCGAGTAGATTGCAATATTATAATACCTATATTTGGAGCCACCCAACGCGCATACCTGCACACTCGAGGCATCATACACGTACACGGTATATACCTACGTACAAAACTATCTATATCGTAATCGTGTTCTGTAAACCTTTTCGCCGGTTTTCACGTTTTGTTTCCTATGTGTTGTGGGAAAACGAATAGCCTCTGACCTAAATCGACTACCAGACGCGCACAAAAGGGAGATGCATGCGAAATGTACTCGCCGAGCGATCTTGCAACGATTACGATCTACTGTACAGTATATAGGTGTACCTAGGTGGTACACGCTGAACATTTAAAATATAATAATTGTACGTTTTAAAGTCTACCACGGCATCCGGATGAAAGAGTTCAACGATTTTCCCGTAACACGGATCGTTAATGACTATATATGTACACGCGCGTGGAAGTTTAAAGGGTAGTGCCAATATATTATAATATGCATACGACGACGACGACGATAACGATTTATCGGACGGCGTGTATCCGAAGAGCGTACTCACACGCGAGCGTCGGTTCAAATATACCGTACAATGCGGTCTCCCATTTTTCCGGATTATGAATAAATAGAACTCATATACTGTATAGTTAAACAAATATTGCTTTAAAAATTATTGGTTTGAATACCGTATTACAATGCGGTCGTCTACGTTTTCCGGTCGTGATATAAAATATGTACCTACTAGTAGAATTTATTGAACCAACATATTTTAATGCCCGAATTCTGTGGGTGGTATACCTATATATATATATATATACACAGACAATACGTTTATTCTACAAAATAAGTTTAAACTATTTTTTACGTCACTGTACACCATCGACTAAATATCGAAATACGTAGACTAAGACGAAGTAGGTGATTCGAAACGGTGTCCCATAATCAATTAGTAGGAATAACAATATACTGTCACATTGAGTCACATAATTACGGTTCAATAAATATATCGATTAAAACCGTGTTTTCCTTGCACACTATAACTGGATCTCATTTGAATTTAATTCAATTTTATATTGAAAAATATCGGGCATCGGAGGTTGTATCCGAACGATCCGAATATTTCCCGTATACATACTGCAGTTGCGTTCTAATAAATATTATAGACGTTCGTTCACGTCGCCGACTGGCCACTGTAGCAGTATCGACTGTCATATATTATATTATAAATTTTAACTACTCGGTAGACGTAGTATAATATTATATCTACACCGTATATGCTGTAATAACACTTGTGCGTGCATTATAATTTAACAGTACGCGCGCATAAAACGATAGCGATGATGATAATAATAATAATAATAGTAATAACGAGACGATAATTTATGCGTATCATATCGGTGTGCGTGTGTGCAAAATCCGCCGCAGGAATCCTTAATACACATTACACAAATACTACATGTAATATATTATGTATAAGATATATAATATAATTTCCACGCGACGTCGCGTATTGTACCTCGTCATACACGCGTATATATTTTATAATATAACTATAACGGGCGGCGGCGACATTGGGTGACACTCCGTCCTGCTTGTCGTGTACCGGGGTTGTTGACCATCAATGACGAGTCGTGCACATACGTCCGAATGTATAACTTCATATTAATATGAAAAGGCCGCGTGTGAGGATATACGGGGTGATCCGTTTAACGCGAGGAGTTTATAACTTCAGAAAACACTAATGTTTTTGAAAACAAAAATAATATTTTTTTACTACTTTTTGTGGTTATCTGTTTTTAAGTTTTACACGTCTTGTAAATTTTTTATTTCAAGCAGATTACTATTCAGAGTATTTCAATCAAACAAAATCTATTTTCGGTCGAATAGCATAGTTCATTATAGTGATATAAGTATTTCGAGTTAAGGCGAGCATACCTAACTACGGACCAACATTTTGTGGTATAATACTACTCCATTGTTGTACCTACTGATCGTCTAAACTTTAAATACTTGTTTACTTGTAAATTATAATAATAGGATAAAAAATACTAGAATATATTTTAAAAATAATGAGTATACCTAGTATGTTACTGTTTTACGTCAAACGGATCACCCGGTATATAATATAATAATAATAATAATAATAATAAAAATTGAATAATATGACGCGCGTACACATACATATTATATCACATATATATCATAATAATAATATATGTGTATAGAAAATATCTACACCACGCCCTCTCCGCGTGCACACACTGCAATATATAATATATGTATATACATATACCCATATGATGGTATATACCTATGTTAGTATACGCGTGTGACAACCCGACGTGTCGGCGGCGTAAACGATTTGACTGATGTGTGGTTAGGACGCCCTTGACGCGCGGTCCGATCGAGTGGAAGGCGCGATATATTTGTCAACGGTTATTGTACATAAATATAACGACGTTTTATCTCCGTCGGATGCGAGTCGTATACCTACGCCGTCTCTATCTCAATGGTACACACGAGCAATATAACAATATTATAATATTGTATATAGTTATTTGTACAGAACGTGTATGATAAACAGTAAACACCATAATATATATATATTTTTTTTTGTTATATCGTATAATAACGGACCGACTCACCCCGCAGACTTCCCGGATATCGTGTTGTTTATTATTCCCTCGCAAGGTCGATCCGCCGCTCGTTAATCGATCATTATCCGACCCGAAACGATCTGTATCGATCCATCGACGACGAGACCGTTTAAATTAGTTATAATACATATTAATATAAGCATTTGTGATAGGCACCTCGTGAACGTTCAAACGCGAACAGGTTCGGAAAAAATACTATAATATTATACCGTATTCCCGTTAAATCGTCATATTTTTCATATAATTTTCTTAACCTCGGAATCTCCTCGTATAACGGTGCTAACATTATAATAAGATGTAAAAAAAAAAACATACCACATTTTTTTTCTCCACAAAAGTCGGTTTGCTCTTCGGATGAGGTATATAATTTGTTAGTTTTTGGACTTGGATAAACTATCATTATACAGCCGGCAGTGCACCGCCGTAGTCTTCGTGTCCAATTAACCGTTATTGTCGCATTATTATATATAATATACATGTATATTATACAAACAACGAAAAATCCAATTATATTAATAAACGGTCGTTTTTACAAAAGAACATTAAAAAATGCATAATTTAATTATTTTAGAAATTACGAATGAAGAAAATATTTGTGTTTACTTGCATATTATTATATAAATACTAATACGATTGAATTTACCTAAATAAATATGACTCGAGTTTTAAATAATATGTTTGTTCATTAATAAAACATTAACACACACACACTACAAAGACATATAGGTAAACCTATGACAAATTATACACTCCGCGAACATGCACGTTGATAACGCGACTGCTGTTACCTATATAATAAGATGCGTCGAAAACCATTGTACAAGAGACGTAAATAAAACGTCACAGACGACACATCATTGACAGTATAATGTCGTGAAATGTTAAATTTTAAATGAATAACTGATTCTATTTGAGTGCAAAATTTTCGACATAATTCGACATATTTCGACACTTCAAACTGTAGATTTTCTAATACATGTTTTTTTTCTACCGAGTGGTGTAGGAGGTTAAAGTTGTTATATGGTTTACACGCGTGTGTATCCAATTCTGACAACGATTTAATAAACGTATCTTCTACAATTTCCGAGAGTAGACGCCAACAATATTTTTTTTTTTGAAACTTTCAAAATATAATACGATACAATGATAATACATATAATATTATAAAAAAATACCATTGGTTCGATTTCACAAAGTAATGTCACGTAGATATGTAACACGTTTGTTCGTACTATTCGCAGAAATATGTTTATCCGTATCGAATAAAAAAAAAATATTAATACCTATATCAGTTCAAAATATATTTTGAAAGGCACACGCGTTTCCAACTATCTATATAAAAGTGAAATTAACTATTTATTTTATCTATGTTTGATCTTTACGGGATTTTTATGTAAAACGTTTAATTTAACTACTGCGAATTTAATATATGCAAGTCGTGTATTAACCCACAAGTGGAAACATTGGTTATATTTGAGCCTTGAAGAATATATTTTGTTTTAAGCTAAAAGTTAAAGGTGGCATACATGTATTACATTTAGGTAGTTTGATGAAAGTTTGAAAGAAAAACATATAATATTTTCTAATTTTTAATTTTCATTATGTATTTGATATTTTATTATTATAATGTGCATAACTAATAATTATTACGACATGAAACTATGAAAGTATTTTATCAACAATTTATGTGTAAATAAACAAATTGAATTGTCCATAATTTATAATATAATATTGATTGCGAAGATTCTACATGATGTTAAAAACAATATTGTGAATTGAAGTCATTGGATGATGATTGTAAACATTCAACCATGGTATTGCTAAGGCATATAATACAAATATGACGATGGGTGATCAAAATGATCACTTGGTATTATTCTATAAATTATCATTAAAATTTAAAAGTGTATTTAATTTTTGAGTGTTTGTCAGTGCAAGCTTTTTAAATTCAAAACTAAAAACAATTATTATATTCTACAATATACCTATACACACAAAACGAGATGTTAATACGTTATATTCACTCAAATAGTATTTCAATATTTGCCCTCTCTTGTAATTGTTACTATGCCGACTTATGTATGCATTTAAATTCGTCTGACGCTGTTGTCATAATTATAATTTATAATATGAATCACCTACCCCTGTCAATGTGATTTATTACTATCTTAATAAATATATTCGAAAAATATCGATAATTTACATGCCAATATAATATATATTATATATATATAGGTACTCCATTTCTATGTAGGTACATAAATATACATACAAATGAATGTACGTTCAGACAATGCTTATAGATACTTAGAAACTATTGAGCCTACTGACATTTTTCAAACATATTCCTTGACACGAGAAGTGTTTATACAGTCTTGTTTTTGAACTCATATAGTGTGACTCGAACAAGAAATTACATTTTGTCTCACAAAAATTGAAAAATCTTTTTGAATAGTCGCAAAAAAAAAGGTGTATACTTGACGAGTAGTATTACTCGTATCAACTAAATGATTGTATGTTTGTACACTCAAAGACTACTAAACTGATTTTGACGACAATTTTCTCATACTGGTCTTTAAGACATCAAGAAGGTTTAAAGAGATCAGTTAAAATCAATTAGAAAATATATACCGAGTGCTATATCCTAATCTGAACTGAGGTACGCCAAAACCTAGGTGCACTTATATAAACACCGTAATTTAAATTCGTTTATTTCTTACCTGTTGAAGTCGAGTTATACAACACTACATTTCGATGTGTAGTTACGATTAATCGCGTTGCGTTTCGTTGCTTTGAAACAATCGACCAGGGCCGACCTCCCACGCGCAGCAGTGTACTGCACTGCAACACGGGTGTTGCTTACATTTGGTCTTCATTAGTGGCCTCTACGGTGATATATCACATTAATGACAACGATATATTGGACACCGTTTAACGTTATTAATCATACACGTGCATAAATTATTGTTATTTTTTGAGCTAATACGCGCCAGTTATTACGACGAAGACATTTATGTGTATACATTACGATCATGCAAAGTTCCGACCTGCACAATTTGAGTCCATTTTTGTCGATTTCTAAGTATTGCAATCCATAAAATCAATAAAAACTATTGTCGACCGTGTTTACACGAGAAGCAGAGAAATCCGCAAAACGTCCCTTTCACACGACGTCGCACTGTTTGCCCCTTTGAACGATTTCCAAAACGGCTGTCCGCGTATTGTATGTATATGTATTGTTTCTACACATCGCTTTCTATAGTTCGACTAAATTATGTTCCGCATCCTATCCCGCGTGATACAGTGGCGGCGGCAATTCCGCAAAGACACACAATAAAATATAACGTTTAATTATAAAGGTCGAGGTCGCATGTATGCACTTATGTATAGTGTATACATATAGAAGTGCGTATAAAATAAAATTATGAGATTTCACGGCAAAACCAGTATCCGGCAGAGCTTTTCAGTCAATTAAACACAATTAAACGATTATCTATTTTTTTTCTTTTTCATTTATTTATTTATTACTATCTTCAGATCGCACCGCTCTGCCGCATTCGTGTGCGTCGCGTCTTACACACGCAACTGCACTGTACAACCGCAATGACCTAGTAAAGACGGAACAACAAAACAAAAAGGAAAAAAAAAATCCGCGTAAATAACGGCGGCGACGGGGCGACAGCACTCCGACGAGATGCGATGTTTATCGCTCTCCGCAGCCTGCAGAACCCATAGCTCATAACACATTATAGTGCGCAGTGTACGCAAGAGGGTAGGTATAAAAACAACAGCGGTCGCATTCCGAACAGGATCTTATACGGATTGTATTAATAATAATTTAATAACAATAACAACGATATTATTATAATATTATATTATCCTTCTCGCCGCCGTCGAGCGTATACGATTTATATGTATTTTTTCCCTATAAAATATTATGTTCGCTCTATCTGGACGTCGTTGTCGACGTCGCCGTCGTCGTCGTTCGATCGGTATATTATTAGGTACTTTATTTTAAATACACTTTCAAAAACATTACGCGAAGCCGATAATACACTTATAAATAGGAGATATTATAAACCTGATGGTCGGTCAACCGATACGAAACACTCCCAGTCACGTTTCCAGAGTCACCACGGGGTTTTTAATAAACCCATTCAGCTGTTCATACATAAAATATATATAATAATGCGTGTACACTATATATAGTAGTTGTCGGTTTGCTTATTTTTTCTCTTTTACACTTATTCCCCGTGCCGCGTGCAAAATATTATTATAATGGTACCTACACATAATTTTTGTCAATCGAAAGTGCACATATTATTATAGAGTATAGGCACATATAATGTCATAGTAATGTTATACATGCATGCATACATATGATGCACACTCGTTTTTCCGATCCGTTGGATTTCGCTGCTTTCTAGGGGAAAGATCACACGAGACGGACGACAGCCGCACAGAGATACCCTATAAATTTTTTACTCGATCGGTCCATATTTTAACAATGACAACGATGGCGGGTTCGTATTAATCGCCTACACATAGTTATTAGTAGGGCAAAGGACTTTTAACATTTGCATATTTGTTTTGCACGATACTAAAGAAAGGCAACTAGATATACACATTAATTGTATCATGTTACCACAAAACAAAATCTATGTTTGCAT